>LT642449.1:0-17410 GCA_900128585.1 Stramenopiles sp. TOSAG23-3 | reverse complement strand
GGTGACAAGATGGAAATCATAGTTAAAAAAAATATAACGTTTTTACTGTAACAGCTGACAATGGAAAAAGCGAAAAAAAAAAGAAGGAAGGAAGAATTTGGAATAATAAATATATTGCTAAAATAATATATAAACTAAGACTATACAGCACTAACCTTTTTCTAAATAAAATAACAATAATAATATTAAAAAAAGAAGACACAACAACAGCATGAACACACAATCGACAACAACTAATCTCAGATCTGATCGTTCGATAATGGAAAATGTTTACATTATATACAGTCATCTCTTTTTCATCGTGTTGTTCGCCTCGTAGTTGTTAGGTTTCCAATATGTACTTAAAGAGAAAGATACCTACGAAAAATGTTCCTATAATCGGTGAAAAGAAGAAAGACATAAGGAGTGATTGGTTGCTACGTGGCCCCCCACTTGCTTAAAAGGATTTATTTGTTTTGTTGCATTCTGTCCTTCTATGTATTTAATTAAATACGTGTGTCTTTCACAATTATAATTAAGTAATAGGCTGTAAACTGAATTGACTATGAAAATTTTGTACTTCATATTAAAATGTTAAAAAGTACTGGAATAAACAAACAGAAGGAAATCATCTCTTTCTCCCAACCGCCACCTCTTTCTCTTGTATTTCTATATTCATCGCTAGGCTAGGCTAGGCTAGGCTACACTATAATTTAAAATACAAATAATTTCCTTACAATTGATAAAGCTAATAGTTTCAATTAAGGAATATATATTCTTAATGCTCTCCTATGTTATTTGGAGATAAATTTGGTTTTTTTTTATTATTATTTATTTTTATTTTAACTAGCTATACGAGGACTCCTCGTAGTTATTCATTCTTCTCTTCTTCTTCTTTTTTTCTTCTTCTTCTATTTATTACTGTATAATTTATTATATTTTTTATTTATTATTACAACGAGCAACAACAACAAACAACACAACAAATGTTTGACAGTATTCTATTTTTTCATTTTTTACTGCTGCTGTGTTGTATAATTTTTTATTATTTTTTTCTTCAATTATTATTATTATTATATTATTATTGTTGCAGTAATAAATTATCCGATATGATGGATGGACGGACGGACAAACGGAGGAAGGGATGAGTATATGGTGAACACAATCGTTTCTACCCAAACAAACTATACGACATTCGAAATGGGAAATGTACCTAGCGAATAGGCAAGAAACAAAACCAAAGACGTTTTCAAGGAAGGAGTCATGACATTTATACCGCCACGCCCGTTCTGCCGGCAGCAGTGCGCTGTAGTAGTCTTGCTTGCCGGTGTGCAATGTTTGTTTTCTGCGGAAGTGGCTTCTACGCTGATTGAGAAGACGCAGTTGTGGAGTCCTCTCCCTGCATTGTTTTGGCACGGTGGAAAATCTGATGAGAAGTTTGTGAAGCAGAGTACGTTGAAGGAGAACGAAGAGCCTTTGGTCACAATTCGTCAGCTTCTGGCTGGTAAGCTCGTACAATCTTCTCGAGTCCCCGGACTTACCGTGGGGTTTGTCCACGACACTGCGTTAAGTTCAGACAGCATGTCGACAATCCTTGGAGGATACAAGAAAAACATAGAACTAGGCAACAAACCGTTTGCGGAGCAAAAATTGAACCAACAGTCATTTCTGTACAGATATAGCCCAGAGAACATTGAAGAGAGAGCAAGAAGTTTTCCCTCGTTAGTCGGCCGAATCCGAGACGGCGCGAAGTCCTCCGGGTTGCAGGTGCATACAGTAAGCTTTCAAGATGCTCCCTCTTTTCTTGAAGGGGGACTTCAGAAATTATTGGCCCGGCGGGCGGGGGGTACTTCACTTGTTTTGGTGAACCTGGAAGGTCAAAAAGAGGCAGCATTAAAGACGTTTTATGGTGGCGCATTGGAATCTTTGGAGAGAACTACTGGTGGTAAATACTCTGCGTTTATTGTAGGCCAGCCGTCAACTGCGAGAAAGTCTGAATCCATTCTAGTGCCCACCCCGCAGCTTGCTGGATTCTCCTTCCTTGAGTCATCTTCAATGGGCGAACTAAGTGATAGCGTGGCAAGGAAGCCTATTGTCTCTCATCTGCCGACTTCCCCCGAGATCCTTTCCGGCACTATCCTCGGCTTGTTTATCGTGTGGATGCTATGGATTGCAGTTGGTTGCATGACAGCGATTCCAAGCGCCCCGAAAATGTTCCAGCAGCCACCGGGCCCGAAAGATGGGGATCCACAGTATGCAAACACCCCATTTGAAGGGAAACGCTATTATCCGTTCAGAAATATTCCCATGAAAGAATTTTAAATTGCAAAATTTTGATGAACAGAAACCGGACGTGTTATATCTTGAATGGACTGTTATTTATTTATCGGAAGGCACCAAAAGCGTAACTTTCCTATATAATTATTATTTCTTATTTTATAAAAATAATCATACTGTACCGCGGTACTATATAATCTGCTCCTCTCTTCCATCCTGGTTCCTGGTGCTCTCGTGTAGTATTTAGCTGCTATATCGGTATTAATCCCCTCATAATCGGTTCCTCCTACCTCCTACCGTACTTCATTCTCTATTTTATTTATTATTGTAAATTCCGCTGGTTTTCCTGGTCTATTCATTTATCTAATAAAAAATAGAGGAAGAAAAGTTCTTCCCACCACCTTACCTGTACCACCATACTTTTATCGTTGGGATTGTTCAGCGTTCCAGCGTTCCTCGTTCAAGCACTTCGAACTTTCATATTTTACATACAATACAGTTCCTTTCCTATTACTAATATACTACTTTAAATTCATAAGTATAGAAAAGGAAATAAAAAATATTTAAATTATTTGGATTGTCATTATTTTATTATTTGCCTAATTATATTATTGAAGAAGTATATAATTTAATTTAAATATATAAGATAGTCATAAGGAGAGACGAGAGGGAAGAAAAGAAAGAAAGAAAGAAAGAAAGAGTCGAAAGAAAGAGTCGAAAGAAAGAAAGAAAGAAAGAAAGAAAGAAAGAAAGAGAGAAAGAGAGAAAGAGCGATGATGTTCAATGTGTTGTCTGTTGTTTCATTTATTTATTCATTTTTAAATAGAGTTGCATGTAGACGACTGACTTCTGTATTTATAATGTACAATACTTCGTATACTACTGGTACTATCAAGTCTTTTTTTTAATGCTTCGTTGATTCGGTTTTTACCTGTACGTACCGTCGTAGTAAGAACGACAACTAGTTTGGCTGCTTCTAACTATTCCAACAAAATATAAATAATGAAGTATATTTATTACATACTGTGTACACTGTAACAGCTCGCTAAGGACGATTAGTTTTTTAAATTAAAAAAATAATATAATAAAATAACGTTTTCCCTATTCTTCTATTTATTATATCCTTCCTATGTACCTATAATTTAACAACATTTCCTTCAAATTCAATCCACTATGCTGTCTATATGTTACAGTCGTCTTTTTTTTTAATTCTTAATTTTTTTACAATACATACTACTACTACAGAACAAAAAGAAATGATGAGGAAGAAGGCTCGATCTCAAAGTAGAGCGGTATGAGTGGGGAACGGACGGAGTGTGAGTGCCGCGATGAGGACGTTAGTGAAGTGAGTTTAGTTTGAAAATATGTAAACACCAGAGGCACATTTAGAAAAGGAAAAGGCCGAAGCTATTTTGGAACGAAGACCTGTTTGCTTAACGATTAACATACATTTTGAAAATAGTCATTCGAAGAAAGAAGTAAAATGTCAAGTTCAGGAGACGAAGGAATGTGGGAAGGGAAAAATGCAGAAGACGACCTGGAGAACTTTAGCCACGTGAACACGAAGTTTGCACAGCCGACCATTGCGAATAGCAAACCGCACATCAAAGTTGTTGACGGTGCTATGTATAAATCAGACAAAAAAATGGTCCCTCACCTGGACATAAGCGAAAATCCTGGTGAAGTATTTGTCACAAGGTTTTCCCCAGACGGCGGTCTCTTGGCTGCAGGGTGCGGAGACGGTGCTATCCGAGTATTTAAAACGGAGACGGGACGGTTGAGTTACAATCTAAACGTGACAAACGCATCGGCATTGCCTACGACTGCGATTGCTTTTCGCCCAGCCAGTGGTGTTTCGAAAACCCGAAATGTCCTCCTAGCTGTCAACTCCGACGGGAGTGTCCAGCACTGGCACGTTACTTCCGGGCGTTGCCTTCACGAAATTCGCGACGAGAAAAACCCCTTGTTGACCGTGGACTACAACCCAGACGGCACTAAGTTTGCCACCGCGGGCCGAGATGCTTGCATACGCATCTACGATGAAGCAACGAAAACGCAAATATCAAAAATGCAAGGTGGAATGATGTCTACGCAAAAACCTTTGGACGTCTCGTTGGGACACTCTAACCGTGTCTTCTCGTTGAAATTTTGCAATTTTGACGATAATTTCGTTGTAAGCGGTGGCTGGGATAACACGATTCAAATCTGGGACACAAGGATTGAAATGGCAGTGCGGAGCTTTTATGGCCCGCATGTGTGTGGCGACGCCCTAGATGTCAAGGATGGCAAGATCCTGACTGGGTCGTGGCGACAGGACCACCAGTTGCAGCTGTGGGATTTTGGGACTGGCAAAATCATTGAAGAAATCAAATGGGGCGGTGAAAACAGTAAGAATGATTGCATGCTGTACTGTGCCAAATTCAGCAACGATGCTTCCTTGATTGCTGCCGGGGGCAGTGGTAAAAACGAAGCAAAAATATTCGATCGAAAAAATAATTACGCGACTGTGGGTACGGTTGCAGGTCTCAGTCGCGGTGTCTATAGTCTTGACTTTAATTCAGATGGATCAAAATTCGTTGTTGCAGGCGGCGATGCCACCATTAGAATCTTTAATATTGAAAATAAGAACTCTGGTGCGGACGAAGAAAAATACAAAGAATGAGTTCGGCTTTTGAGCTAACTCTGCGCATCTATGCCTCTTGAGTTTAGGATTACAATGGCATTAGTATTGCGTACTTCGTACAGGTACTACCTGTACCAGGCACGGGAACAATTTCTTCCTTCGGCACGATCTGTTTGTTGGCCGGTACGGTACCGTACCGCAAAATGTGTAATAAAAAAAATATTTAAAATACTACCGGTACGGGTGGTATATTTTAACAACCCACAAAATCTTCTATAAATCATTCTCTTCTTCTGTGTTAAGTAAAAATAAACTATAATAGTTCTAGTAATATCGGAGCAACTCTTTCCTTTCAAGCTGGTTGTGCTTCGCCAAAAACCTTGTCATGAGGCCCTTCCATCTCATGGTCATGAATAGTTTTCCAAATTTCAACCTGGCATCTTTGCGGGTTTCAGCGTTTAAGTTCCAATCTTCGTTGACTTCTTTCAATCGTACAATGTTAAAGAGTCTTCGTACCATACGACTCCATCTAAAGTAAATTGCCAAGCCCTTCATTTTTTGCAATGCTATTGGGACCGTTCCATTTTTGTCTAATTTCCAGTCATCTTCAACACGAGCTTTGTGCGCTTGTTTCGCTCGCGTTAATGTCCTCTTGGCACGCTCTTTGTCTTCCAAATTTTCTATAGAATCTTTCAACGCCCTTTGAGCTTCTGTGCTTGCAAGAATATGCTGTTCAACTTTCATGCAGCGGGATCGAAGTATGCCCAGCTTGTCTACCAACCAACTCTCCTCCGTTTCCTCACCTTCCCTCATTTCTCCCTCCACCGTGCCTTTCTTTCCTGCATCTTGCGCGTCGCCGTCCGCCATTCCTTGATCTTGATCGTTTTTTTTACGGAGATTTCTCGGTTTCACGACGTCCACATTCATTAATATTATTCTATCATCTTCGTTCGGGGGCATTATAATTCGAACGTAACCTACCATGATTCCTTTTCCTTCAATTGAAGCGTTTGTAATTTTTAACAACCTTTTGCGCTGTTCTCTATACGCTACTGTTGGTAGGTGAAAACACGGCCTCTCGCTTGCCACTTCTAGTTCTACCATATGCGGCTGCACTAATTTTTGCAATTCGAGGAAGTCCCTGTTTAATTCCTCCTGCCCTACATCAGAGAAAAATGTAGCTGCCTTCATATTTACCATCTTTTTGTACACTTTCATGATCGGTTCGCAAGACTGAATTCTAAGCAACAAGCCCGATTGTTCATCGCACGCCGTGGCGAATCCCAAGCGACCAAGATCGTCTATACCAACATGTTGTCCATAGAGCAGCACTACCTTTCCTCCCGGAGGTAGCTGGGTTGCAATAGCTTTCATCCCTGTTATTCCTACAAAAGGGAGACCACCTAGTCCACCCAATGCAAAAGGGGCCCTCCGATTATTAAAGGCGCGATATTTTTTTGAATCGTACGCCTTGACAGAACCAGGACCAGTGCTGCACAAGGATGTTGCATATGCACAATAATGGGGAATGTGGCCTGTTTCTAGCAAATATTGCTGGAGTTCCTTTTCAAATACCTGTAGGCTTATTGTGTGCCCGTACGATTGCCTCAAGACTTTTTGGGGTACAGATAGAAAGTCTGGATACTTCGAATTAATAATTTTCAATTTATGTTTGCTGATCCCCTCCTCTTTGTTCGCGACAACAGTATCAGCAGGTTTGTCATTCTTTGTCCCATGTCCCCATCGGAACGAGTGCCTTGGAAGTGCAGGTGTACTCTGAGTTTCATGCAGCCGTTCCGTTAGGTTTTTAGGGGCTTTGGATTCGAGCAGCTTGTTTATGAAACTGTTTGTGATGAATTTACCCGTCGAGTCCGTGTATGTTGCGACGATAGAGTGAAGTTCCTTATGCAAACGCCCCCCATCAAAGGTTGTGTCTTTCGTGTTTCCAGCTGTTGGACTATTGGTTTCAACAGTATACTTTGACCGTCTTCGACGCCCCTGAGGAACCATCCCTGCTCGTGTTACTTATGGTGGAACGGATCCCGGAACTACAAGTGGTGCGTCAAAACTATTCGCCACCAACGGAGTATTTGCGGCGCTGTCTTTTCCCCATTTTTTCATCACCATAAGAGTATATTTTTTATACAGTTTTTACTCACTTATAATAATTAAAAAAAAGAGAGAATAAATAACGGTCATAAATAATATGTATAGAAGAAGAAGAGCAATATATAAAAAATAAAAAAAAAATCACAAATAATGGTTTGTATATATGTTAGGATTAGGGTTAAATATGTTTGATATCTACAAAAAAAAAAGCAGAAAAGAAAAAAAAAGATATTAAATTTTGTGAGATGAACTTTCTATTTTGTGGCTGGCCTGCTACTACTATGATATTAAATTATGCCAATATTCGATCTTTTTTACGACAAGGAGATACAATACAATTTAATTTGTACATTGACATAGAGATTAAATAAATATCCGACGATAATAGATGTCCCTTTTGTAGTGAATGAAGCAGCACGCAGGGAGCAGCATCCAACAAACCACAATATGGTACGGTAGGAACAACGGCGGAAGGGAAGAAAAAAAGAGAAGAAGAAAAAACAGGTAGTACCGTACCAGAAGAAGAAGAGGAACAACAAAGAAGAAAAAAAGTTCAAAGTCAAGTGTTAATATCACGATATCCATTGCGGAAGTACAATGCAATATATGGCATGGAAAGCTTTGCGCAAGTTTACAAAGTTGTCAACACGTAAGGTAGTCGACGGGAATATTTTAATTCACAGAAAATTGTAACTATTGCGCGGTGGTTTAGTTTTGCGGTTGATTCTTGAAGAGCAATAGCGAGTATCTATGAGCGGAGTCAGTAGTGGTAGTACAGAGCCTCGGGCTTTCCAGGCCGGTCCCACACAACAGCAGAGGGGCGGGGAGGGAGACGGTTGTCTGCAAGAAAAAGGAGTCATGGCTACATTGAGAATTAGCAAGCCTCGGGGCACTTCAAACTTACAAGAGAAAGCAAACCTATCTTCTGTAGAATGCAAGACACCGAAAGATCAGCAACAAGCTAAGAAGCACACTTCGAGTTTAACAGCTGCTACGGGAGGAAAGCCTAGTACAACAGTTATAAATATGCAAATTAAAAGAACGGGCGAAAAGCGGAAGTTGAAAGAAGGCCAGGCGACCAAATCCACTGACTCCAAAAGGCAGAAAAAGGGCGCTGACAAAAAAAAGGTAGCGAGTAAGAAAGCCCTGAAGAAGCAGGAAGGGGATAACCTACTGGAAAAAGTAGGGCGGTGGACGGATGAGGAACACAAAGCATTCAAGCGGGGTTTGGAATTGCATGGGAAAGAATGGGCGAAAGTCGCTGCCTTGGTAGGAACCCGTTCTGTCGTACAAACCCGCACCCATGCCCAAAAATATTTTCAGAAACTTCTTAAAGCAGCAAATTTGGTAGGCATGAAGCACGACCAGGACAAATTAAAATCTGCAGGCAACGGACTGAAGCTTAACCAGCCATTTGCACAAAAGCTTGGACCAGGGTCGCTGGCACTTTTGGCGCGCACATCTGCAGGCGCTGAAGGCGTTGTCAAACGACTTTCCGATGACACAAAGTACCTTGAACTTGCCCTGAGTGGGACCGCCAGTACGTCAAGGCTATCCCGGGCGAAAGCAAATGCCGCAGATACCGAAAAACTCAAGTCAGCAAAAAAGGGGAAGGTGAAAGTGAACCGTAATTCAACGAAAAGTTCGAAAAAGAAAAGTGCAAAGAAACTGAAGGCAGGCCACAGAAGGCCCAAACCGACCTTAGGCGATTTATCAGCAGCGATGTTGGAAGAAAAATTTGTCAGTAATGCCCCCGGGACGCCTTGGGCCGGTCACATTGATTTGTTACGGGAAGGGAAAAAGAAAAGTAAATCTGCATTGAGTCATTCGGGTGCTGGATTGCGTAAGATTACCTCTTCCGCTGCATCGCAAAGCACGGCAGCTACCCAGAAGTCGCTGAGGTATTACCCTGCGCAGAGAACGATAGTGCATGAAGCCGTCCTGACAGGTGATTTAGAGTACTTAGCAAAGGTATTGAAAGATCTTGCGGAGGGTGGCATGGATGTGCGCACCAAGCTGGAGGAGAATCCAAAAGCCTCTACGCTTTCCAAGCAGTTGTCAACACTGCCTCCTCGACCCCTGGTGCACCCACCGACTGCACACTCGATCTTGGAAAACTTATCGTCGCAAACAGAGAAGCGCGGCAGCGGTACAGAAAATGCAGACAAAATGGAGGCGGCGGCTATTGTTGGACATACAAGCACAGTAGAAAGTAACTCGGGGGATAACAAACCTGGTTCAAGTATGTCCGTTGACTCTCCCGATGCCGAGCCAAAGGTCGCCGCTCCGGCTGCTCCACGGCCAACAACATCCAAGACTAGTTCCCATAATCCTTCTTTAATCATTAAAAGGAAAAAGAGCAGAGCAGTGAAAAAGGGGATATCGTCTATTTCCGTCGCTGAGGCAGTAAATCACCCGGACACGTACGGTTATACACCCCTCATGGTAGCTGCAGCATTGGATATCAGTAAGCTTAAGACAAAAAAACGGGTAAAGGGGGACGATGCGAAGAGTCTACCAGTCAAAATGTGCAAGTTACTATTTACGTACAAGGCGCAAACGAAGTTTGTAGATAAAAAAGGGTACAATTGTCTGCATTGGGCTGCTGCGAAAGGCAATAGAGATATTTTGCCCATGTTTCTTCAACGAGGTTGCAAGAAAGATTTTCGTAGCAAAGCGGGAAACACGGCGCTTCACCTTGCTTCTTGCGAAGGGAAAATTGAGTGCGTAAAGTATTTGCTGCAGCACAAGGCTGATATGCATATTCGGAACCAATATTACAAGACTGCGATGGCTGTTGCTGCCTCTGAGTTGCCCATTGGCACCCTTTCACAGAGAAAATCTGCGGAACGGTTGCGGGATGAAATCAGAGAGGTTTTTTTCAACGCCGATTCTTCAAGGAAAACTTTGATAGTCCACCACGAAGAGTGCGAAGAGCACGAACCAAGAAAATCTGATGAATGGGAACACCCAGAAAGAATACAAGTTATTATGAAGGAAATGAAGGAAACCAAAATGTTTAATCCAGAGAAGTCTCTCCAGCATACCTCTTCGTTTGACCGTGCGACTGTAAAAGCACTACTTAGAGTACATTCGCCCGCATACATTCGTTTTATTCATGACCTGTCGAAGCAAGTTATAAAGGATAAGACTGTGATTCCCTTCACGCCAAAAGTTCAAAAAAATCTGGGGGTTGCGGATGCAGAAACGAAGGAAGATGATATTTGCGATACATCGTTTTCCAGTGGCTCCCTTCCTGCTGCTCGCCGGGCAGTGGGGGCCGTATGCCATGCCATCGACGTGGTTCTGAGTGGAAAAAATCGTAATGCATTTTGTGCCGTGCGTCCGCCTGGGCACCATGCTGGAACAAATGGTTTGTTAAAGAATGCAACTTCCTGTGGCTTTTGCATTTTCAACAATGTTGCCGTGGGGGCCATGCATGCTTTAGACCACCATAATCTAAACCGGGTAGCAATAATCGATTTTGACGTCCACCATGGAAACGGGACCGAAGAGATCATTTCGGGGATAAATGACCCAAATAAAATATTTTTCTTCTCTACACATTTGTTCGACCGTTCAAAGTCATATGAGTTTTATCCTGGAACTGGAAAGGTAGATATTATTGCGAAAAATATAAGCAACGCGCCCATGAGGCCTCTGTGGCGCCGGGACAGCAGCGGGTCCGTGTCCATGGGGCGGCGGCGAGTTTCAAGTGCACCGTTGCGACGGGGGAGGTCTTATTTTCGGCAAGTTATAACCCAAAAACTGATTCCGGCACTCAGGGCTTACAACCCTGAATTAATTTTGCTCTCTTCCGGTTTTGACGGTTCAGAAAATGATGTTGGAAATTGCAATCACTCTGTAGGTCGCAGCAGTTGTGGCCTTGACCTCCGGCCTTCGGATTACTTTTGGGTAGTTTCAAAAATTCAAGAAATAGCATCTATTTGCTGTAATGGTAGATTAATATCTGTCCTCGAAGGTGGGTACGGGCAGTACGTTCGGAACAAATTAGAACGAAAGAATTTAGCAAAATGTGTTGTTGCTCACGTGGCGGCGCTGGTGGACCATAACAAAGTCCCTCTGTTTGAGTCGAATGGGGACGATAGTGACGATACGGACGAGTCGGGAGAAGAATCGTCTCCTGAGAGTACGATCCCATCTCCGGATTACCCATCCAATGTTGAAAGCCGAAAGTTACAAAGTGATTGAAACAAAGAATTTGGCTGTTATTTAAGTATCATAGTTAAAATTTATCGTCTTCGCTGCTACAAAGAGCCAATTTTTTGTTTTTAAAGTTTTACTTCTTGAGATTTCCATTTCATCCTTCCTTGCAATGCAATTTGTTTTTGTCACAACGCAATCATCTTTTATTAATCGTTTTTTCGTTTTATTTTATTTAAAACTTATCTGCACCCCCTACCTTTTTCAAATGGCTAATGACTGCTGTACATACCTGCTTGGCGGTTTTCAATGAGGTCTTGTTCCGTCCACGCCCAACCTCTCCATTGTCTATATATTTTTGCAAAAGACCTGATATGTCGTACAAATCGTACATTTCTGGCAGCTCAGGCCGTTCACGCAACAGCCCGTTTTCGCCCTCAAGGGAACGTCCATACTTTTGAAAAATGTTTTCAAGTTCTTGCCTTCGGTCGTAAGGTGCAAAAATTTCGGACACAACAGAAGATCGGTTCAGCAGCCAGTATTCCAGCTCTTTGCCAGCGAGGGGTTGAGTGGCTCTCGCGAAAGCCACTATCAAAGGAGAACTCTCAAGTTGTGCCAACCTACTGGGCTCCAGAGCACACCTAATTGCAGTGGCAACGTCATTTGGCGAAGCCCGCTCGAAGCGCGAAAGTACAAGCTTCAATTTTTGGTCCATTTTGCTAAAGAGTGCTACTTGTGCTATCATCGAAAGGGTCATCATCGCCGTGTGAATATTCCCAGCAGCAACCTTTGCGCCATTTATTGACACAATGACGTCCCCTACGGCGACTTTTCCAGTAACTTCCAAAGCCCCCTTCTCTCCACCGGGTATTTTTACAAACTTTTTGATTAGAATTCCAGTCGGGTGCACCATTGGCGAAAATTCTGCGCCCAATCCAAACGTGCTTCCTCCAGGTACTGTCGCGTTGATGGAATATTCCACCCATTTTTCTCCGAGTTTGCTCCTTTCGCTTAGTATCAACCGATCCTTTATGGCACGCTTGATTTCAGTCGTCCTTTGCTGGACGGTTTTGTCGCCCTTAACCAACTTGTCTATGGCTTGCAAAGACAATACATCGCCCGTTTCAGAAAGGGCCTGGTTTTTTATGTATTTTTGGGCAGTAGCGGTACGCGGCAGCCAGTCTAAGCTCTCGGCACTGACCTTTCCTTCCAGTTGCTTTTTCAACTGCTGCACAACGCGCTCCTCTTCCAAAGCCCGTTGCTCCAGCTTTCTTTTCTTTCCTCTTTTCTTATTCTGCATTACTACGATGACAAACAGATTGCCGAATTAAAATATTTTATATACAAGCACGACTCGCTAATTGTTTCAGACCTGTCCTACCCAATTCTCGTATGGCCGCTCTTCTCAAAAATTCAACTATTTGCCATTCAACAGGTACTTGATACTAAAACAATGTGCACGTTACTGCTAGTCTAAGTAATTCATTCAAGATTGAAATGCATGTCTGTTAATTCTCATTCTTCAATCTATTATTATTAGTCTAGTCGTTCTTCTCTAGTTATATATAGTAGTAGAATTTATACCGCGGTACCATTGGAGTGAATTATAATTAGTTGTTTGAAGATGAGGAAGAATCAATTTCTTTCTTTTATTACCTCTATTGGTATTATTATTAGTACTTACAACAAACCCATCTATTATTTTCTTTTCCTATTATTTAAATACTACAATCATACTATTTTGTATGTGAGAATATTATATTTTCAAATGGATATACAAGTATAATACATTTTAAATATACTTTTAAAAACTATTATTACTATCAAATAACATAATTTTTGGATATTTATTATTTTTTTATTTTGGCAAATCAGATCTTCTGATTTTTTGCCAACCAAAAAGTAACTCGGCGGACTAGCCAATGTAAACTCTCGATGAGGACTTCGAGTTTTGCTGCTGTTGCCTGGCCTGTTAGCCATCTGTAAAGTACAAGTTTTCACTCTCAGCATTGTTGTGTTAAATTAATACAAATTTATTGTACTTATTAATTCCCTATATGAACACGAACACATTATTGAATCTAACAACACAATTGAAGAAAACAATTATTATTAATAATAAAATTATTATTATATTTTATATGGGGAAAGGGAGAAATAGTACCGAGTGCTTCGTGTTCTACAATTGATTTCAACGATTCGTTTTGCATTATTGCCTTCCTTTGGTAGAGGTTGTCTTTTGTCTTTTGTTTGATGAAGACGAAGGGGCTTTGCTGCTAGCGCTTTTCTTAGGCCCTTTCAAAGAAAATTTAATTGACGTTGAACTCTTTCTTTTATTGGTGCCGGACGATTGTTTCCGTTTGTTGGGTTTGCTATTATTGGGTTTTGGGTTTCCGCTTATGACTGGTATCGATTCGTTAGAAAACGATGTCGAGGCGATGGGGTCTGTGGCACCCGCAGATTGTTGCCCGTCCAAGAGGCTACTGGAACTGGGCTTGTTCAGTTCTGCAATTTTGATCTTTTCCTCGGGTGGGATCTTGCGTGAAACGGTTTTCCGGGGGACGGTGGTCGACGATTTTAGCTCTTTCTGCGCTTCAATTAAATTCAGGATATCTTGGCGAAGTTGGTCGTATGCATCACATACACGCTGCGTCGGTAGGGGGTGGGCCGGTACGCTCAATTCCCCAAGTACCTTGGACATCTTGCTCACTATCCTAGGCCCAAAGTACTGGCCCGCGCCAACGTTTGCCAACCTCCAGCTGCGCAAGTAAGTGTTTCTGTCATCTGTGGAAAAAATTGCGGCTGGTCCCACCGTCGGTCTCGGCAAGGCTGGCATTGGGGGACGCAAGCCTTTTGAAGATGCAGACGTGGCACTATTCCCGGAGGGGTTGACATGTTCTCGCTTCAGTTTGCGGATTTGAATATCTAGTTTTTTGCTCAGTTCCCGCAAGCGTTTTGATTCGACTTCGTCGTGTTTTGTTTGGCTAAGCGCTGCGGCAGCGGCAGCGACCCTTTCTCGTTCCTTCTGCCCGTCCCATTTCAAATCAAGGAGGTTTCTTGCGTTTTCGCCTTTCGGTTGCGGGACTTCGATCGTGGTTTTGTCAGAGGTCGTCAACGGGACGGAGTCAATTGCCCCTCGCCGGCCAGGCTCAAAACGGTCAAATCGATACTTCAGGATGGCTTGGGCGGTATCAAAGTACCTGGTCTTTAGCTCCTCTTCTGACCGGTCGGTTGATCCTGCCCACCGATCGTGTATCAACGGCCAGCGCAGGTCGTATTTCTGGCACAGCTCTAGCAACAGTTTGGTGTCCTCCCCCTTCCATTCAGCACTTTCGGGTACCTCGGATGTTTCTTCCTCGGTCGGGACTACCACGGCGCACTTCTCGTTAAATCTAGAGAACTGGTAATCGGCCGCAGTTGGTGTGTGGCTGGCAGTCCAGTGGCTCAGGTTTGATTTATCGCCCCGGGCAGAGATTTGAAAAGGCTTCCAGAGCCAGGTGACCTTGGCAGCAGCAGAAGGGAGCACCCTTCCCTGTACGGAATTTTCCAGCCCTCCTTTCTTTCCCCGATACGTATACGTTGGAGCTGTCGAAATTTTAGACGTCGCACGGGATCCAAGCTTTGCCTTGCTCGTGGCATTTCCTCCCCGTTTCGACTGACCGCCCTGGGAAAAGCCCCCTTTGGCCAAGCCTAACATATCCCTTAAATCTGACATTGCACAACTCAACTCCCACGTAAGATTTCCTGAGCGACAACGCTTATCTTGGTTCCTTAACTTTCTGTGAGTCCAATCAGAAACGTTCCTTTCACTGTTGTGCATCAATTTGCATTGTATACATTTCTTCAGATGTATGTATTTGGATTTGTACAACCACCCATCACGGCTATAAATAATAATTGAATTTTTTAATAATAAATAAATAATAGTAGAGAAGAGGAGCTAAGAAAGAACAAGAAGATGAAGGAAGATTTTTAAATAATTGTTAGTTTATATAACAGTACGTATTTAGTATACATTTATAATATCCTATTATAAAATATTACATACATATAGCAGGAGTTAGAAGTCCGTCCGATCAAAGCTTACGTATACGCGTAGCCATAGCCATCAACAAAATATAAAATACTAAAAAAGCAAGTATCAATAATAATTATAGGGTTCAATATATACTTAAATTACTATTAACACTACTAATATAATAATATTTAGCCCCCCCGCTCACCATCCAGCAGCACGCGCACCACCGCCGGACCTCGCCCCATTTCTCTTGTTGCAGCTTTCTATCTACCACGGGAAAATTTAACACCTTTTTATCTGGAACATCAAGGCACGAAAACAAAAACAAAGTTAATTGATTGACAAATCGGTAACAATTTCGATTTTTTTTATGCATATAACCGTTTTTGTTCGTCCTGTAACTTCTCTTACTCTTTGTATCAGGGCCTTGTTTTTCTGGCTGCCATGGTGTTGCTTGCTCTCTCTTCCATAGACTTGTCTTTTGCTGATGGTAACGAGAACGTATTGATTGGGATAGCAATCGCAATAGTCGTTGTTCTTTTGACATTGCTTAGTTCTAAGCGAAAAACGTTTGGTGCCTCAAGCGTGGGTGGGAAAAAAATTTTGTTCGTTGGCAGTTGTGGTGCTGGAAAAACTTGCCTGGCGCAGAAAATAGCCACTGGGACATTTCCCAACACTGTAACCTCTTTGGAAGCTTACGAACTGCACGATAAAATTGGGAACTCGATGATAGACTTTCCTGGTTATCCTCGTTTGCGTGCTTCATTAGAGCGCTACATCCCTGATGCGAAGGCCATAGTTTTTACTGTAGAGTCCCGGAACCAAACAAGAGAAAGCATCCAGAGCAGCGCCGAACTCTTGGCTCACATTCTCACTAGGCCGTCGTTTATTTCAGGAAAAATCCCAATTCTGATCACCGCCACGAAATCAGATATGCACGGTGCAAAATCGAGTGCAGAAATTTATCGAAAGTTGGAAGTGGCCTTGGACAAGTTGAAAGACACCCGATCTGCGTTAATGGAGACTGATAACGGGATGGATGCCGATAATAACGAAACAATGCTGGGGACGGAAGAACGGTTCGAGTTTGACGTTGATGTTGACGCCGAAGTGACGCACTGCAGTTGCTCTGCAAAAGACGGCAAATTGGATGACGTGGTTGATTTCATAAACAGTGCGTAATAGAAGGCAAGGCAAGCACTTTCTTCTTTTATTCAAATAGTTCATAATAATACGCGAGAGACTACAAGTTTGTATATCGTCTTGTGTACTTTGAAGAGAGCATTGAGCGTTCCCTTTTTATTTACTGTAAAATGATTAGTGTAAATTTAGTTTTTATGTTAATCAACAGCCAATTTTCTTGTTTAATGTTAATCATAACGTAATGCGAGTCGTTCTCAGTCGTCGTCTAAATGGTGTCTTGGACGCGGCGTCCGCTGTATCTTTTCTCGGCACATATTTAAAAAAAAAAATACAAAAAATTGGTCTTATTTATTTAACGTGATTGAAATTTATCTTCTTCGTAATACTGCGAAGTTATCTCTGCTCCTGAGATTTTAATAATCACAAATTAAATACCCTTGTCAACACTTAGTCTTGATTATCATTTTCTATATATAAATTTGTTTTTCATTCTGTACTCCATGCATGATCCGAATCGGTGTCGCATATTTTTAACTGATTTTTATAATTGCATTTCCTCCTGCAAATGATCACACTTATTCGCCACCGCCTCTCATTTCGATTTCGCCGCATTAAATGCCACTAATGCATTACGAACATTCCACCGAGATTGGGGTCGTGTAGATAACCCGACCAACATTTTTCTAGTCCTTGGGTTTTCAAAGTAAGTGCACATGACGAAGAGTATCTTGGGATATTTTTGTTGGTATGATATGAGATAATAATTAACAAGTTTTTTGGCATTAATCTTTCACGGCTACTGAATCGTGGACTTAGCAGGGACCGATAATCAGTTCAATTATTTTTTTTAAGTAAATAAAAACTTAAGAAGTTACGAAGTTGTATTAATAATTATACACTTACTATATTAACATGTTTTTTTTTAAAGATAAATTTTTATTTTTTTTATTCATATGATATGTTTTATATACTTTTTTCGCCAAATGAGTTGTACGGATCCAGGCAATCACAACACAAATCTAGCCGCTTTTCGAGTTCTGGCAATAAAGGGATGATTGATTCTCCAAATGACTCTGATGAGTTCAGCGAAGAAGTGA
>LT642448.1:0-17509 GCA_900128585.1 Stramenopiles sp. TOSAG23-3 | reverse complement strand
TTCTTCTTCTTCTTCTTCTTCTTTCTTCTTCTTCTTCTTCTTCTTCTTTCTTCTTCTTTCTTCTTCTTCTTCTTCTTCTACCAGGTTCGGTACCTTGGTATAATAATACTATTGACATTATAATCTATGCATGCGAGGCTCTCCTCCTCATAAATTTCAGCGGATCAATTGTTGTGTTGTATGTGTCGTATTTTTTCTTGTAATTGAACACAATGTTAAAAAAAGTTAGATTTTTCGTTACCACATGGGAGATGTAGACAACAAATTTTGAACAGACCACCGCAAAGTAGTGGAAATGCTTCACGTGGAAAAACGTTGTGTCACTGCCAGGACGAGTAATCCGAGCGATGGGGAAGCGTTGCGGGAGCTGTTAGACTTGACGGGGCCCGTATCTGGGATATATTTACAGATTTTGAAAGAGCTTTTGAAAAAACACCACAATAACGTCACTTATGCGCGCAATATGTTTTTTCGGAGTCTGTTTTTGCAAACTAGACCAGGAAAAATTCCATTCAGAATGTCAGAGCTGTACGGGAAGAGCCAGAGAAAAGTAGTTAGCGTTGCAAACCCGATGCTCAAGCAGACGAACGGTGTGGAAAATAAAGGTAATTATATGAGCTGGTTAGAATTAAATTTGATCGCCAACATTGCAACGTACCTCCCCTTGGAGGATTTTTTTAGCTTTATTCAGTGCGACAAGGTAACATGCAAAGTGTTGAAATTCGATTCGATATGGGAAACGATGTGCCGCGCGTTTTTTGCTAGCATGCCGGCGGCTTTTGCCCTTCCAGCTAGCTATTCGTCATGGAAGAGCTTGCTGAAAGAGTGCATTATGAAAATTCGTTATTTTGTTTGCCCCCATTGTAATTATGGCTCACATAGTATTGTTCCGGTAGTTTATGGTTTCCCAACCGCAGAATTAGTACGTTTAATGAAAGACGGAAAGGTTTTCCTCGGCGGGGATCACATCATTCCAGGCTGTAGTGTGTATATATGCAATCGAAAAGAGTGCAAGATGGCGTGGTCCAATTGGCCTTATCACTCTTTCCCTTCGTGGCACGACAGCAAACACACCGAACACAATAAGGGATCGAAGCAGACACAGTCCCAACTCGCCCGGTATGTGTACACATGAATCATGAACTTGTTTTCATAAAAGTTTAAGAATAAAATGAAGAAGAAAAAAAAAAGAAGAAGAAAAAAGAAGAAGAAGAAAAAAGAAGAAAGAAGAAAAAAAAAGAAGAAAAAAAAAGAAGAAGAAAAAAGAAGAAGAAAGAAGAAGAAGAAGAAGAAAGAGAAGGAGGAAAAGGGGAATCCTCTACTTGACAGTGGTGTCGGTACCGGTACAGGTATAATAATTATATTAATAACAGGTACGTAATAAGTGATCGATTTTTCTCGATGATGATTAATTGAAAATACAGGTAAATAGCAGGTTATTTTTTTCTTGGAACGTCAATTAAAAATAAATATTATGACAGAATGACTTAAGGACAGTCCTATATAAATCTGTTCTATGTGTCCGCTACGTTCCCATGTTTAGCGGCCTCCTTTCAATCCTTTTATTGCACCTACCAACTTACCTCGCTGTTTACAAGTTAAATAAATGGTTTCTCCCGTGCTCGTAAAAACCATGAGCACGTAAGGAGCTGGAGATTCCTGCACGTCTGTCACAGTCGCCATAGGTACTTCGCGGTGTACTTTTCCATCTGTTCCATCGTCTGATACAGAAACTATCTTCAATATTTCAGGGGTGATGTCTGCGACTACGTCGACCTGGCCAGACGAGTCCATAATATTGCACTCAATTCGGCAGTGTTTTGCTTCTACTACTGCGGTAAAAAGCTCCTCTGCATCTTCCGGGCCTAAAAATACGCTCATTTTTCGAGCATACTTCATTGCCGGTGACAGTCCTTTTTTCACAGGGCTTTTTATAACGTTCTTTCTGGGTTGAGGAGGAGGCTGATATACAAGGCTGCTATTCCGTTTTTTTGCTAAAGATTTTGGGGAAGAATTGCTCAACGCCCTCATTATGCTCTTTCTTCCGGCCTTACTGGAAGACCGCGTGCTTCTTTTCTTACCCAACGCGGCTGCTAAAGGGTTTAGCGTGCTTTGTCGTGCTGGCTGCCTGCTTGCGTTCATCGCAGCGGCCAAAGGGTTTAGCGTGCTTTCCCGTGCCGGCTTCCTGCTTGCGTTCATCGCAGCGGCCAAAGGGTTGACCGTGCTTTCCCGTGCCGGCTTCCTGCTTGCGTTCATCGCAGCGGCCAAAGGGTTGACCGTGCTTTGCCTTGATGGCTTTTTCTGTGCCCCGAGGGCGGCTGCCAACGGGTTGACCGTACTTTGCCTTGCTGTCTTCTCCTCTGCAGCTATGGCAGCTCCCAACGGGTTTATTGTGCTGGACCGCGAGGAATGCCGAGAACTCTGAGATGCAAAGGAAGATCTCATGGAGGATACTAGAGGGGTAATTTCGTCGCCCTCTTCCTCCTCCCCTTCAGATTCTTTGCCCTGTCTGACTTCCTTCATGCTACCCCCCAATGCCTCACGCTCTGGAGAATATTTTTTGCGCTTTTCTGGGGCCTTATTTTGACCCTTCTTAGAACTTGCGCTACTGCGTTTGACCTTTTCTTCTTCCCAGAAAGGGAATGCTTTGCACCATTTTTCGGCGACATCCAATGGTTCTGAAATAACCTTCCATCTGCGCGCACTGTGCTTAAATAGTGATTTCAATAATTGGCGCTTTTGTAGCGGCACTTGAAGATCTATGTTTCGCACCCATAATAAACCAAAATATTCGCAGATTAGCAAGCAGGCCTGAAAAGGAATTTTCTCTGCAAAATTCTCGGGAAGACTATCCCTCAAATTTTCAAGATTTTTGTGCACCGACCATGCTTTAAACCAGGTTGTGTACTGAGATGACCTAAATAAATTTACAAAAGCGCTAGAGAATTTTTCAGGCAAAGACGAAAATGACGCTTCAAAGTGTTCCAAAAATGCATCTTTTAGCTCGTTCCGGTGAAACGACTCAAAATAATTAATCCACGCTTGAAGGCGTGCCTGTAAACATGAGAATGCTGATTCTCGCCCTGCCCGGTCTATATCTCCACAAAGGACTGCCATTTTCAAAAACCATTGGCAATCTTCCTCGCCCGGTGTCGCTATACGAATGTGACCAGGCTTCGACGGAGAGTCTAGTGTTGCTGCTGCAATTGGCATTCTCGAAAATCCCAGGACGGAATGGTAAAAGGCTTTAATGCAGACTATATCTTCCACTTGCATAGGACCATAAGAACTTCTCGCAATCGAAACGTATCGCATGCCTAACTCGCAATACATCTCAATGTGTTCGAATGCATTGCTGTCAACAAAAACATACAATATGTGCCGAACCGTTTCTCGGTATATACTCTTCGTAAGGAACGCGTTTGGTGTCGAGCGCATGGAACTGCAGATGAATTCAACTATTGAAAAAAACAGTGAGCGGTCGTCCTGAAACAAATCTCTCCATTTTGTTTCTGTAATACTCTTTAATACCGTTTTGTGAAGAAAGTAGCAGTCGGCAAGGTCTTTTGCTGACTTACATTTATCGGCATCCAAGGGGTGCGATTTTAAAAAATCAAAAATAATGTTGACGAAGGACTGTCTGCACCGAGGAACCACATGATTTACAAACGGGTCGTCCAGCCAGTATCGAACGCCGCCTAGAACGCTCAAGTCACCCGGTTTTATTGATTTCATGATCCCCTTAAAAAATGAGAGAAGAGCCGCATAAATAGGTGTATCGACGTGCATTGCTGCCTCTTCAATTGCTTTCCTGTCTGAATCGTTGGAATCGTCCGGTAGCATCGATAAAGACAGAAATATTTCCAGCAAAATGCAGCTACCGTCCATGTACGATTTGAGAATTTCTTTGCAGTGCGTTTCGTGCAAAGCATACGGAGCCAAGACACGTCCCAGGGATTCAAACGTTTCGCTGACTTGAGAAATAAAATTATCACTTGTCATTAGATCAATCCCAGTGGTGTCCCCAGAGAGAGCTGCCACTACAAGTTCAAGGAGGCAGGGCCAGCCCATTCGGATTGCCTCTGGGTATCCGTGACTGTCCACCAAGTTGCTTGGCCACCGGTGGTTTTCTGTCATCACCAAATCTCCCTCGTCACCCTTCGCGTCAATGGGATATCTACACTCTAAACCCTTGAATCTCTTGAGCGTGTTTGGTGGGACATGGGACGTGCTGGCGCTGTCTCCCTGTATTTTCAAAATAATATTCCAAAAGCGGCTTTTGCAGAGATCATCGCAAGTTCTCTGAAGGTATTTTAGCAGTACTGGTGCCTCGCTGGCATGGTCTACATCGGCACGAACAACCCCTCGTTTGTTCAAATACGAACTTATCGATTTGAACCCACTCTTTGTGACCTCTATCGCCTGAAAAATTTTCTTCGAGGCATCCTTTATGTTTCCATACTTGGAAGCCGCGCACAAAAGCAGCAAAACATTAAATGACTCGGGAACGGACAGCAAGGCTGCATCGTCGTCAGTCAAAATAGTCTTCTTGAAGGCGAACGTTTGTTTCATGGCACCAGACATGATTTCAAGGGCAAAATTGCCTACCTCTTCAAAATTCGTGCTTGTAAAACTAGGGGTGCGCAAGGGCTTTGTGAATCTGGCGGTGGACACGATTTTTCCGTCGTCCCTCATCTCCATTTTGGATAAATCAAACCGCGAATTTAACTCTTTATCGATTGAGTATTTGGACGAAATTAGGCGCCCTCTACATTTGATCTCGGTGTGGCACGTTTCATGATCAAACGACGGGTCCCCATCTTCCATCCCCATATCGTGAAGAAAGATATCGACAAATGAACTCACCTCTTCAATCGCCTCTGCGCGGTTCAAATGATAGTACCGCTCTGTGTTGTAGTAAACTATATTGTCTTCAAATATCCCATCGTGTGCCAGCAAAATTTTCTGCGATCCCACAGGGTAGTCTTCGTGTCTTGCCCCCCTTTGATGCACGCTTACGAGGAGAGACACACTTCTACCTCCATAGGCGTACTTCCGGACTGTCTCGGCATTGATACAAAATGAGTCGGACCAAAACGGGGATCCCTCTTGATTCTTTGTGGGTGGGTGCGGCGGCGGCAGCCAAATTGCCCGCAAAAGCTGCTGCCGGGCAAATGGGTTCCCACAAGCATATCGCATGCAGCCTTCGTTGACTTCAAACTCTTCCCCTTCGTCGCCCTCTACGAGCAGAGACAAATGGACATCTAAACATTTTGCGTCTTCCTCGCTGTCCACCATGTTTTTCGGAATTTTTGACATTTCAAGGAAAATGATAATCTCATCTCTTCCCTCACGATCCTCCATACTTTCTAAAGAATGAGACGTAAACGATATTTGAGGTTTTGATGGGCCTAAAAAGTGAGTTTTGCGACCCCTAACTACACGGAGGTTGGCGGCGTTCTGGTCGTCTACCAGCTCCACTACACCGTCCCGAACCATTTGATCAGCCTTGCCTTCACACAATTTGTGCACTACCCAATCGCTCAAATGGTAGCCCTCGGGGGATGAATACAAACTGACAGGAAGGTGGACGGGCTTTCCACTCACAATTATGTGCGTAACGAGAGGCATGGCTCCGAGAGCAAGGACGTCACATCCGTCTTCGTCTACGTAAAGGATTCGAATAACTATGCTCAAGTCCGTTTCTCCCCACTTGTTTCCTGTTAGTGCAGTTGGCAGTCTATCATGGTTTACCCCTTTAAAGTGGACGGTAGCCTTCACCGCGGTACCAAATGCACTCGGCGGGGTGTTGCTGATGGCCACATACTCGTTTATAGGCTCTAAAGTTTGCTTGGAATACGAATACAGACCAACTAAAGTTTGTATCCCAATAGCGTCTTCGTATGCGGTTCCTGGAACAAACAAGTCAACGTCTACCAGCAAACTCACCAAGTCGAACGACACTTCTTCCATCGCGACTTAATATTTTGACCTCTATCCGTTTCAAGGTTAGGATCGCCGTCACACTTTTATACAGTTCTTTTGAGTCTTGTCGTTGTTTGCATTCTTCAGTATTTAATTTCCAATAAAATCGAAAATACTACGTATGAAATGGGACAGAAAATCTCGTCAAATCATCAAACAATTCTGGAAAGAGAAAGAAAAAAGAAAAAAAAAAAGAAGGAAGAAAAAATTATAATAATAAATAATAATAATTATTTCATTATTATTTTACTGTATGTATTAGTGTATTGATATTTGATCTTGTTGTTATTCGGTTATTAAATATATTTTAATTACTATAACTACGAGGATTCGTAGAGTACGTACCCTAAGAAGAGGCTTTTTAAAAAATAAAAATTAAAAAAACAGAAGGTACGACGGAGGAAGGAAGAAAGCCCTGCTATCGTTATATTCTAGACGACTATTAATATCTTTATTTACTTCTCCTTCCCATTATATTATTAGGCTTATCCTTCCTAATATATTTTAATAGTCTACGAGGATAATATGAAAGCAAGAAGTGGTGAAGAGACAAATAAAATTTAAAATCTGCTTTATTAGAACTATTTATTTTATTACAGTTTAAATTATTATTTAAATTTTATTATTAATATTTTAGACGACTATTAGAAGTATTAATATGATCGTAGACCAGTGTCATAGCGTTGCTGGATAAAATTGTGCGCAGAAGAAGAAGAGCGATAGAAAAGAGAGCAAGCAGAGAAGTTGTATTAATATCATCCACACATCATCACAACAACTGCCTTCTTTTCTTCTTCTCCCTTCCTTCTCTTCTTCTTCTTCTTTTTTTTTTTTTTTTGTTCTTTTTCGTTTGTGGCTTAGACATTTGTTGACGATTCTGCAATGCAGAACGATTGATCGATTGTTCGCTTCGAAAGATTCCTATACTGGAAATGTTCCATAATTACAGATTTCTCGAAATTCTGTCCAAATGCGATTGATACTAATCATTCGCACCCCGATATTTTAGGACGAAAGAGATTCTTGCAAGAGCATTGTTTGTACACAAATACAGCCTCGTAGAGCTTAGATTTTCGGCAGGTGAATGTTTGGTATGGTCTCTGCCGGCCGAGTTTTCTTGCCCCTGGTGTTGGTGAGTGTATTTGTACATTGTTCTCTTGCCTGCTTACCATCGACGAAGAAAGTCCATTGCCCTTGTGAAAAGGACAGCGATTGCGCCATAAAGTTGAACTGCACGAATTGTGGGAACGCTGTGCCCCTGCCGCCGAAATGTGACGTGTCCGTTGGCGAGTGTTTAAACCCATACCGGGACGGCTGCTTTCGTGGGGCTATAAGTAAGCTCGACCATGACGCGTTCCCTCTAAAGCAATGCTTGCGTGATGGGGCTAACCCACGGCGTATTTGCCTTGACGATGACGATAGGACATCAGGACGTTGTGATAACAGCCCAACGGGGGAGCTGTTTCGGGGCAGAGAAATTTATATCGCTCCGCAAAACTGGCTCAGTGCAGACCTCGTAGCGACTGCAGCGCAGGTTTTCATGGTAGAGTACATGAAATACCCTGTGTTCTTTAGATACGGAGGAAACTCCGGGCAGACGTCGAAAGGATTCTATGAAAAGCATATAAAGAAACCGATTTATGACAGATCCGGGGTTTCAACGTACGAATTGGAGGCAATAAAGAACGGGGGGTGCATTGGAACAAACGAAAACAATCTTACCTGCAAGTGTACCAATCCAACGTCCAAATGCGCGCACGTGCAATTCGAGATATGGGCATCGATTGCTGCTACGGTCGAAAGAATGGCAACGGCACGCACGATAGAAAGGGGGGGGTTGTTGGGGATAATCGGACGAATAGCGCTGATGCTTCCGAAGTGGGCTGTAGATAAAGACAATGCACTTGCTACGTACCGAGGGTTCCGTGACCGGGAAAAAATGGCCCGATTATTCAAGAGGCCAGTCAGCTGGAAAGAATATTGCGATCGTTTTCATCCCAACGAAACAAGAAAAACATCCAAGTGTCCGCCGCCGAGCAGCGATTTAGAAGGTGTCTACTATCACCGCCTGGGGAATAATAGTGTTGCATACCACGGGTACTTTGACGGAAACGGAAAGAACAACTGCACTCTGTACCCTAGTACTTGCAAGGGTTCTGCGATCATTTTAGAAGCCTGCGACTGGGGAGACTTTTCTAAATTTATGATACCTCTAAACAATGTTAGCTTGGCGTTTCACGGCCCTGGGGGACGTGGGGGCTACAAGTTGCCCCACATGTCCCAAATATGGGCGGCGGCGGCAGATCGCAAAGAGATGGTGCTCATGTGGTGGTGGAAGCCCGATGTTCTGTTTTTTGAATACGCCGGAACAGAGTTTGAAATGTTCGTTGTGCTGTTTCCGGAATCGACAAAAGAGTGCAGGGTTGTTCGGCAAGAAGCGTACAAAAATCTGTGCAAAAACGAACTCCCTCAAACCCTGAGAAACTATTCGGGAGCTTACTGCGACGATGAACCCCAGGTACTTCAAAAAGTTTTGTCCGTATCCCTACAAGTGCAAGCAAAGAAAATAAACGATCAACTTTTTAATGACTTGTACGTGCCTTCTCCGGCCTACAGTTTTCTCAAGGATTACCAGTTTGATGGTGAAAATTTGCAAAAAGTCTTCAAGCGCTACTACGACATCAAACGCACCCACAAGTACTCGCAAGATCGATGGAAACAAATAGAAAAGGTTGCTATGAGCCATTCACTCTGTAGCGTGATGTCTGAAGAAAAAAGTGAATCTAGAATAAACTGGAAGAGTTCCCTAAAGGAAGGCTTCCTTTGTCCAAAAGTTATGTCGCTAAGTGAAAGGCAAACCCTCCAGGACCCCATACCGCTTTCTTACTTGTTGCTGCATATCATTTCCATTGTAAATGCGGTGTATTGTCTGTTGTCCATCGTTTGGCGTGCAGTGGTTCCAAAACTCAAGGGTTTGAGGTTGAGTAGCAACGAAAAGCACCGTCGTAATTATGAGTATGTTCTCCTCGTTGGTATTTCTCTTGTTTACATTGACGTTGCCCTTTCCACTCGAGAACCGGTGTCTACAGAAAAAATAATGGAGGAAAATGATGGAGACTTTTATTGTACTGCCGGGTTTTTGTCGAGGTATTTCTCAATTGTTCTTACCGTTGTACCCTTGGTATGCAGGTTACGTTCTATGACAAAAATCTTTGCAAGCAAAAAGATACGCTCCTATCTTCCAGAGGAATCTAAGAAAATGATTGTCGTCACTTTGGTGATCTTTCTACTGGAAGTTGTGTACTTGTTGCTTTGGATTCTAACAGATCAAGCACAAAACGCACCCACACTTTTGTATTCAAACCCATACGTAGCGCCCGGGGAAGCGCCTGTTTTTTACGCCCAAAGTGTGTGCCCCATAAACATGGCGTTGTCATCAAGCATGTGGCACATTTTTATTGTACTCGTAGAATTTTGCATGACAGTTTTTGCGGTTCTTTTGTCTGTTCAAAACAGTTATGTGGAAACGATATTTCAAGATAGTGACTCGATCGGTATGGCAGTTTACAACGGTGCAATTTCTCAACTAATTCCGCTAATTCTCTACATGAACATCGCTAACATAAACCAAGACGGGACAATCAACTTACTGGTGAGTGCTGCGTGCAGGTGGTGGACTGCATCTGCCTTGTGGGCATTTTATTTCAACCCCAGGTTCACAAATATTGTAACCAAGACGCTGAGAGCGTGCGCCAATACAAATTACTACAAGAGTATAAAGAGGATTGTCTCTGCCAAGTCCGATGCATGGACAATAGATGCAAAGGAGGTTGAAATTCAAAAGACGATCGGCAAAGGTGCATATGGGACAGTCCTGCTGGGAACTTACGGGAACACAAAGGTGGCAGTAAAGAAATTTGCAAAAGCAGCTCTTTCAAATGCTGACTTTGTAGCAGAATTGGTCAGTTTGGTCGACTTGCGCCACAAGCACTTGGTTCAATTTGTTGGGGCAATACTAAATACCCATTCCCTTGTGATTGACTACATGGAACGGGGAACCTTAAATCGTATATTGCAAGATTACAGCATTAATCTGAGTGCAGAGAGCCTCCATGCCTTTGCCTCTAATATCGCTTTGGGCCTTGAATATTTGCACTCTAAGGGAATGACCCACTGCGATATGAAAAGCGAGAATATCCTGGTAGACGAGCACTGGGTGTGCAAAATTAGCGACTTTGGCTTGAGTGAATTCGTCAAAGATGACATGGCGCCCACGCACTCTGAAAGTTTGCGGGCAATTACCTCAGACAGGGACGACGGAGAGTCTGAGGAAAACGTCCCGGCGTCTTCTGGTCCCAAAGGCACCCTTCTTTACCAACCGCCTGAGGTTACGTTGGGTGGGGAATACACGCAATCAGGGGATATTTTCGCTTTCTCGCTCATACTCTATGAAATTGTGACCAGAAAAGAGCTTTTCTTTGACGCTACTAGCAATGCATACCAACGAGTTTTGCAGGTTGCAAATCACAATCTAAGACCAACGTGGGTATTTGACGGCCCTGGCCTAAATGAAGCTGAGGCCGAAGGGATTCAGAAAGTGGCAGAGACTTGCTGGGACAATAATCCAGAAAAGCGGCACTCCGCCGCAGAAGCATGCACTAAGCTTCTACGTGGCGAGGATGATACCGATGGTATCGAAACTAGTGGTGTAAAGCTTGCGAACTGGACTAAAAATCCAAATGCAAAAGTGGATCGTTCACTGGATCCCGGTGCCCAGACAGCTCGATTGCCTAGTGGTTTCGATCCGTCGCAGCATAAGTGGTACGTACAAGAAGGGAATTTTAAAATAAATGATCCCCCAGGTGACAAATGCTCCTTACATGATTCCTACTTGCGAGGGAAACTAGATGTAGATGTATCGTCCCCCGCCCGGGTGTACGCTTTTTTGCTGAAGTTTCGACGAGGTAAGAAATTGAAGAATATAAAGAAAAATGAGCAAAACATGATTCAACAAATCAATGATCTGTCTTCGTGCAACCATCGCGCTTTGCTTAAATTCATTGGGTGCACTTGGAACCCAGCAGAACCTAATCCGACACGCTTTTTGCTGTTTGAGCAAGTCGATGAGAGGTCGTTCCGGAACCTGAAAACTGTGATTATTGAAGAGGGTCCGGCTATAGGATGGATTGCTAAGTTACGGGTTGCTCTCGATTTGCTTGATGCCCTTCGCTATCTCCATGACAAAAATATATTTCATGGCCGCTTGTCGGCGAGTGAAGTGTTTTGCTTATTTCAAGAGGATGCCCCTGTCCTTACTAAATTAGTAGGGATACATCGTAACATCGTGAAAAGCAACAAAGCCCCCGAGACCCTTTCCGATGAAGCCAATTCCGCGGGCTGGTTACCGCCTGAAATATTGATGCTAGAACAATACACGGAAGCCGGGGACGTATTTTCCATGGGAGTCCTTCTTTGGGCGATGCTTTCACACAAAATGCCGTTTGAAGGGGAACCTGTAAATGTTGTTAATCGGGCAATTGTGAACGAAAGCGCACGGCCAGACATTACGATGAAAAATATGGAATCGATTAAGAATTTCCATTTTTACAACGAAGAGATGAAGGTTGGATATGTGGACATTGTTAACATGTGCTGGTCGCAAAAAATGGATGAACGGCCACGCGCAAGCGTTGTATACAAAATCCTGAAAACATGGCACAAACATGTGGTTACATTAAAAAGGCTTTCGGGTGCAACAAGCAATTTGAGTTGGAAGTCGAGACCAAACGTTAAGAAGCCGCCAGGAGACTTGCGGCAATCCATGGTCTAATTGTGGGACGGGGGGTACACTGGATAAAATAATTACGAGAAGCAACTAAAAATATAAGGTAATTCAAATCATATAAATAACAAGAAAAATTGGCTGTTATTTTAATGAGATGTGGTTATGATAAAGCAAAATGTCTCTTGCAGTACATTGATTTTAATTATCATACTTAAAAATAAAAACAAGAAAATTGGCACCCAATTTTCTTGTTTTAATGTTTCAAGAGATATCATATCATAAAAACAAAATGCGATGTGATGTGTTTTTTAAAAACAAATTAAATGGCTGTTATTAACGGACAAATGGAATCAAATCGTTCATTGGAAATTATATCATCCCCTCGGTGATTGACAACCAACAACGAAACAAAATTACAGAATCAATTTAGGATTTTTCTTGTGGATTAGGGTATGAGGAAGCTAAATTTAATTACTTAAATATCAGCCAATTTTCTTGTTTTTATTTATATCACAAACAGCCAAATTTTTTGTTTTTATTTCTAGGTATAAACGAGAAGAGACTACTTCTTAAAATTAATGTACGAGTATATCATATTTGCTGGAATTCTCTTTTTAGAGTTTGTTCAAAATCTTGTCCAATTTTTCAGACACTTTGCTGATTTCGTCTAAAGCACTTGTCTTCAAGTCCTCAACCTTTTTATTAGTTTCCGAGCTCCAGGATTTCAAATGGCTAACATCGTCTAGTACTGTAGATACGTCCTTTGACAGGGTGGTCAACTGGCTTTCTTCCTTTCCCTTGCGCTTCATCACTCGCCATTGGTGAAGAGCGTGGATCAACCCTTCTTTCGCCCGGCGCTCGGCCGGGTCAACTTTTCCATCCCCGTCAATATCCCCGTCAACTTTTAAAGTCAATTTGGACTTTTCCGTGTTTCCCCCCTTTTTCCGGGCCTCTTTTTTCACGTGGATTACAAACCGCCAATATTTCTGAATGAACCGAACTGCTTTATCCTTCACGGCTTCGGTCAATGCCCTTGTTCGTATTTGATCCACGACACGTGATTCCGTGTTACTAAGAGTCAGCGTTTGCGCCACAACGGCAATCAACGTAGCAAGTAAAATTGTCCCGACAAGGGCCCCAACGATGGTAAGGCTCTGCCCTACTTTCGTGAGGGGCACAGTCTTTGGTTCAATGCCAAGAATCAATGCAAATGCAAACACCACCCATCTCCAATAGTATGTGCCAGGCGGGTGGCATATATCTGGGTCGACGTCTGGCCCTGAATTGCAGATCGGAATCTGCTGCTCGGTCACCTCGTAACAAAATGCGGACACGAGGACGTACGTAAGCAACGCCCCCATCAACATTGAATATGGATGAAGTGTGAGCGACGCCTTGATGACAAACAAATTGTTAAACGGAACTTTGTTGATTGCCCCAATAATTCGTACTTTGTGCGACACGTAATTTGATTTAAAATGTTGCTTTATAATTCTTGGAAGCATGTACAGTCGCAAAAACATAAAACAGCCGAGGGCGTTGGAGTGCAAATTGGTGTACAACGGGCCGATGGCCTGATCTACATATGGCGGAATGTGAAACGAGCATACAAGGAACTCAATTAAAATTGCCCTTTTGAAGTCTGGAACACTCCACACTGTCGCAGAATCGTGCACCAAATGCTTCACTTTGAACACTTCTATTTTCACGTGCCAGTATCGGTTGATCGAAAACAGCAGTAAAAGTGTGGAAAGCGAAGTGCACCCTTTGATTATCGCGTTTATTTCGTAACCCACGTCAACAATGTTGTCAGCTTGCAGCCTCGACAATTCAAGTTCCACTACCATCATAACCGCGCCAAACAATGCCAGCCAGAAGCAAGCCAGATTCCAGAACTGCAGTTTGGGAATCAGCCTCTTCCCTTTCTCATACTCCTCTGCAGCACTCATTCCTTCACTTCCTCCATTGTTTGCGGCATCCTGTAACTTTTCTTCTTCTACTTCTGTTCCGGCTCCCCATGCCTCTTTATCTTTGGCAGCGCGTGCCGGGGGGCGCACCTCATTGTCTGTGGGCGTAGTCTTTGACATTGTTCTCAGTTGCGTACCTTCTTAACAATTGCAGTGCTTCCCAGTGTTTCTCCCTCAGTGTGTGGTTAAACGTTTACCCAATGGCAAGCGCGCCTTTCTTTTTCATTGAATTTTTCCTTTTCTTTAAATACTTTTCATGGTCAATGTAATTACAAGCTCTTTGGCACGACCACGTACAGCTGGTGTCGATTTGAGTTTGTTTAGCTGCTACGTTTTATACTACTACTACTACAACACCAACAACGACAAACCACGGAACGAACCAGAAGAAAACCTGTACCTGGCATAGTAGTAATATAATAGTAATATGATACAGTATGTAGTAAAACAAGCTCATTCATTTTCATCATAAAATTTTCTCCTTTTTTAATTTTTCTCATTAAAATATAATTAATAGGGACTGTTTAATTAAATACTACTTAATTACCGTAGTGTAATAATTGTAGAGGCTTGATCCAAAATTGAAAAATATTGTGGGCTCTCTTTTCGTTATTTCTTTTATTAAGGTAGTCGTCTATTTTATTATTTTATTATTTTGTGTTTTACTCAATAAATATATCTAACGTATACTGTATTATTAATAAATATTTTCTCGATAAATGTGATATAATGTAAATAAATATTATCCTTAATATATCAATTATTTTTCAGTTAGTTGGATTTTTTAGTTGGTCTGCTATTTCATATTAAATGCTATTTATTATACTGACTTCGTAGTACGGTTATTGAAATAAAATGAATCTGATGATCTGATGACGAATAATCTATTTTTATACAGCGGTTTCAAATAAAAATAAACAGGCAGTAGTATTGAATCTAATTAAACTAATTAAACTGACGATTGGAAGCGAGGAATAAAACAATCATTTCGAACTTTTCTGTTACTGATATATCATATGATATCGAATGTCCACTTCATATTTCATAGACTATACAGTTCTTGACCGCACTTCCTATAGATCCTAGACGACTATTCCAACTATAGAAATTTAATTATTATTATAGGGTATCTCCCAGCGCTCCTTCCTTCCTTCAGACGTAATTATTGTACAAGTCATGGAAGATTACAAAGCCACACCTGAGGAACTAGAAGCGTTCGAGGGAGAGGCTGAAGATGAAGAGCTCTTTGAAGAAATGAAAAAGGGAGATCAGTTTCGAATTCTGGCCCTTCAAAATGATGACATTGGTGATGATGAAGAAGAACTTGATGATGACTTTGAAGAATGGGTTCCAATCCCAAAGGACAGAAACCAAAAGTTCGGGGTCCAAAGGTTACAAGGGCAGTACTGGCTTGCCCAACGAATCACTTTGGGTGGGAAAAAGATTGACGACGACTATGCGCACTTTGAGCATCGAGGCATAGCCCCAGCTGCCTATCTCAAGGTAATATCTGTAAAAAAAGAGAAACCGCTTACCGAACAGACAGCTGCGACACGTATCCAAAAGCTCGCACGCGGTTCCATGTTGCGTATAAGACGCCAGCGAATTTGGGACAACGTTACGATCATTGCGAGCATGGTAAGGGGCCAGCAACAGCGCAAACGGTACCTAAGGGCCAAAGCGGCCCGCCAGTTACAGGCTTCGTGTGTCGTTGAGCGTTTGCTCGACAAACTTCCCGACTTTCCCAAATTGTACACCATGTTGGAACGTTTGAACATCAGCAACCGTCGGAAAGCGATTGATAGCACGATCGCGAAAAGCCGAGGGTTCGTGGTGGAACGGCCCGTTTGCCAAAGGAAAACCTGACCGGGTTCGAAAAGATTTACCACACCATGATCCCCACATGGACGCCGTTCAAGATTTATTTAGCTATGGCCTTCAAATGCTGTTCAAGGCGTACTGCGCAACGTATGGGGTAAAGAAGCTAAACAAAAGCCCAACGTTCGATAGAATGAAGGCCCTTCAAAGTACCATAAGCTTGCAAGGATTTGCTCAACTATGCGCAGATTTCAAATTGCTACAGCCCACATTCAAAGGCTCAAAAATGTGCCAATTGTACGTAGATGGCAATGGCGACCATAGGTTTTCACACGAAGGCTACATGAACTTTGATAGAAAGTACCTACAAGAAAAGTATCAACGGTGGTGTGTCTTGCACCAAGATCCAAACGATACTCACACGGCCATACGAGATTGGAAAAATTTGGCTGATATTTTAGCCGATCTAGCCTGGGAGTCCTACCTGCGCTTGGGCAAGAACGGTGAAATGATGAAAGGTGTCACTAGAGCAGAGGTCGCAGCGGCCTTGTACACAAGAATGTCATTGGCTGAAGATGACGTCAAGCATTTAGTGAGCACTCTGATGGGGTATGGGCGAGGCATGACGTTTGCCGACGGAAAACACCCAGGCATGAAAGAAAAGTATGTTTATCAACTGATGAAATACGAAACGAAAGGTGCCAGTCACCCGGTCGACAGGATGCGCATGGCCCTTCACGAACGCAAGTCCCGGGGAATGGACATCAAAGCCCTCTTCACTAACCTGGATGCGCAGAGCTACGGGTGGGAACATCCTTCTGGGATTTTAAAGCCGGAAAACTTGTGGAAAGCTTTGGGCATTATATTGGAACAAGGGTTGATTAGTCCCGTTGAATGGAGGAGGGAGATCCTGCCGTTTTTAATGGGGAAGTTTGGAAGTAAAGAAAATGCAAGGGCTTCTGGGGTGTACCAAGCTGCAAGCGGAATCGATTACATAAAGTTTAGCGATTGGATTAACGAGCCGTTACCAGACTTTCACACAGATGGCCATGGACATATGATACAACAGAAACGACACCGTCACCGTTTGGAATACCATGCAAGAGCTCACAAATCAAAACTTAGACGAAATAAGTACGGTGATGCATTAGGGCAAATGACGGATGCGGAGCTTGAAGCAGCAGAGAGGGAAGAAATTGCAAACAGAGAAGTGACTCCTCCAGTTGAATTTGAGGACGATGACGATCTTGTTGGCCAAGCTTACGGGAAACACAGTGGGCTTCACGACCACTGGGACTCGGAAGAACTTGACGAACAATTTAAAAGTTTGGCGTTACCTATGGTCGACCAACAGTTAGGCAATTTAGCGCCGGGGAGTCCAGAGAAACCGAGTCCAAAAATGCTGCCGGTTCCGCCGTCGATGCCACCTCCTCAGGGAGGAAACAGGAATTATGCACAATACGCATCTCCGCTGCAGAAAAGAGTAAACCCAAATACTTCCCTTGTGTAGGAGAAAAAAAACCTTAATTCAATTTTATTTGTGTCAGAAAATTAAATGTTTAAATCCAAAAATATATTATGCGCTGTTATTAAAAAAACAAGAAAATTGGCTGTTATTTTAGTAATTAATTGTCTGTTGTACTGCTCTATAAAATAATGATCGGTATTGAGTTTGATCGTTTCGTGTTCGTAAACATACTATATAATTTGTTTTTTACACATACAGATGTAAGTGTACCTTCTGAAGATCTAAAAGTAACAGCCAAATTTTTGTTTTTAAATCTCTAAATTCTTTTTAAACAAAATATATGTGCAGCCAATTTATTTTGTAAAATATATCTGTTAATTCTTAATGATTACCTCTCTAAAAGATAAGAAGATGGTACAAGGATTGATTTATCTCTGAGTGAGATATCGGATGAGGAAGTTGATTACGGTTCATCTGCAAGCACTG
>LT642447.1:0-17574 GCA_900128585.1 Stramenopiles sp. TOSAG23-3 | reverse complement strand
ACCAGCCATAGGAGTGTTCTTCTGCATTGGACAGGCTATATGGTATCGCTGAGTGACGCGAACGCGACGCGAACTGTTCTAGACGCTCTGATCAACAAACGTACGGATGCCTTGACGTGTAGTGCTGAGTTGTTCCACCGGTTTGTATACTTCGTAGTCAACTATTGATGGATTGCTAACAAAACTGTATTTCACTTCTTTGTCACTGCAACATGCACTAAATATTTCACTTCCATTTCTACCCCTCGTACAACAAAATTACTGATTGTACTATATTATTCCACCCATCCGGTCGCGAATAATGTTTTGATAGTCGATAGATGGCGGGTCATCGCTCGCTCCGCTCCTCCGGTCGGGCGGGTTGGGTTTGCTGTTGCTACCAATAACAACAAAGAAATAAAAGTACATATACACACAATGAAACATAAAATATTAACCTTAGTTACAACAATTATTATTAAGTGATTTTTGTTGTGGCAGCAAAAAAAAAATGATAAAAATGATAATTGACGATGATGTGAGGTACGACTGGAAAGGAAGAACAATGGTGCGTGTGTTGAGATTTAATAGGTATTTAGCATTGTTTTTTGTAGATCCCTCAAAATAGACATTTTTACTACCCTTACCTATATATAACTTGTACTTAATATAACAATAGAATACATATCGTTTTGTAACGTCGAATTTATAAGAAGAATTTTAATAATATCAACAAAGGCAGTACAAGTAAGTACAAAAGGGAAAGAAAAAGAGAAGGAGTATGGGGTGGTGAATCAATCAAAAACAAAAAAGCAATTAAAATTAACAGGGGTATAGTATAGTAAGAGAATAAAAAACCTCATTTGAAAACTAGTTAACATGGGAATAATACTAGAATTAAAAAACCTAATTTGAAAACTAGTTAATAACGGTTGTGGCAATGTGCCTATCATCCATAAATAAATATTCATCAGGTACGTAAATATTATATAATCACAAGGAGGGTTTATAATACATTCAATACGATTGAACAAATCACAAGAATTGACGGGAAATGCTAAATAGAATACAATATATATATACATAATACAATCCCAATTCCTATGAATATCAGTTTTTTATTTCTGATTTAATCTTCCTTACCTTACAAACTCACTGATGAATCCCACGACAAGAGAAGACGACACGAAGCACGAAGCAGCAGCAGACAGAAGAAAGAAAGAAAAAAAAGAGAGAAGAAGAGAGAAAGAAGAGAGAAGAAGAAGAGAGAAAGAAGAAGAGAGAAAGAAGAGAGAAGAAAGAGAGAAGAAGAAAGAGAGAAGAAGAAAGAGAGAAGAAAGAAAGAGAGAAGAAAGAGAGAAGAAAGAGAGAAGAAGAAGATATTTTTATTATTAATTAAAAAAGACGACGACTACTACTACGTCATTAAAATAATAATAATGTAAGTAGTATATATAGGTAGTAATAAAACAAATATACCTCCTCCGAAACAACTCTTGAATGATGTGAAGAATAAAATGTATGTGTGCAATGTATTCAAATATTTCGTGGTGGTGGAAGTAGAGCTGATAGAAGACGTAGAAAAACCCCGTAGTTTTTGTTTTGTTTTTACATTGTTGGTCCCAACCGAATTCTCACAATGGCCGCAATCATGAGTGAACCTGCCCCGTCAGACGGAAGGAACGTTGCGGTAGCCCAAAATATCGTAAGGGAACAAGCGCACGCCAATGGGTTTGTTGGGCGTTATCTATCGCCATTTATGAGCATGGTTTTGAATCCCCTGCGGGCCGTTACAGGTGCACAGGAAGTCCAGCAGACTTCTGAAAATGCGGCGAGATCCTTTATAAGCAGCTTCGAAGCCAAGTTCGGGGAAAGGCATCCTCATTTTTCTATCGGTGGGCCCGAGGCAACGTTTAGGCGGGCGCGGGATAACGCTTCCTTTATTTTAGTGTATCTGCATTCGTCTATACACGAAGAAACGGACAGATTTTGTAAGAGCATTTTATGCAACAATGAGTTGGTCAATTTCATAAATGGCCGTTTCGTTACCTGGGGCGGAGACGTCGACCAACGTGAGGCCTATAGCGCGACCCGGTCCTTGCAGGCTGCGACTTTTCCGTTCCTCGCAGTATTAGTTTGGCCTGCACAGAAAACCCACCCGATCCTGTTGGCCCGTATAGAAGGCGATAAGGTGGAAAGTGCGGAAAGTTTGATGGGCCAACTTGCGGCATGCACTGCCCAAGCGGAAGGTTTGGTGCAGGAAAGCAGACAAATCCAACGAGATCGAGAAGAGCGTAGGCGGTTACAGGAACAACAGGATTTTGCGTACAACGAAAGTTTACGACTTGATCGGGAGCGGGAGGAAAGGATGAAGCGCGAAGCTGACGAAAGGGTACGCCTAGCTGAGGAAGCAGAGGAAGCCGAAGCTCTTAAAGAGGCAATGGAGATGTCAAAAAAGTTGACGAAAGAGCAGAACTACAACAGTTCGAAAGGCAGGCTGCTGGAGGAGCCTGCCGCAGGAGCCGACTCGGCTCGCCTGGTCTTCAAGCTTCCGGACGGGTCGTGCAAAATGTTCGCGACTTTGTAAATATAACCCTGCATGAAAAAGAAATGGAAATAACCAACTACTCCTTGAACTCAAATTTTCCAAAGAGATCTTTCGGGGCTGATGAAGACGACAGAAATATCAATTTGCCAGACTCTGGCCTTTTCCCTGAAGCCACGCTATTTGTGCATAATCTGGATGCATGATGGCTCACGCCAAATAAAAACTATGCCAGTCCAGCGGCGACCGACCTCTCGCGTGAAAATCATTTTCTTTTCAAACTTCTATAAGATTCTTAAGAATTAATTAAATTAGAAGTTATTAAAAAGAAAATTAGAGGGGTTTGTTTTTTCTAAAAAATTTTAAAATTGTTTAATTGTCACAGCCATTTTTTTTAATTTCATGTCATGTGGAAGCAGGGCTAATCCACCTACTGATTCAGATCATAAATGGAGTACATCTGAGAATGATAGTCAAGACTGAGTCGTGACAAGGGTATATCGATTAGTAAGTCCAAAAGAGCAAAGACAAGTTCGCAGTTCATGAAGGAATGTAAACCTAGAATGTCTAAATCTAGAGATTTCAGTTCGCAGTATTTACATTAATTTTAATTACTTAAAAATAACAGCCAATTCTCTTGTTTTTAAAATTTCATGTCTATCATACTGGTCTTTTGACATCGACGCAAATCGACATACCGATTCGGATCATGCATGGAGTACACATGAGAAATAATAGTCAAGACGAAGTGACAAGGGTGTATTGATTAGTATAATCTCAGGAGCAGAGATAAGTTCGCAGTATACGATAAATTGAATAAATTTAATTACTTAAATAACAGCCAATTTTCTTGTTTTAAAATTGAAACTATTTATAAATAACAGGGCCAACTTTTTGTTTTTTAGTTCATCATCTCGTGTCTCGTGTCCTTACAATGTAGCGCCGCGGGCCCTCCCTCCATGTTTGATAGGGCTGACCGCCAAGGGCATCGACCCCCGCGACTCAACTGGGCTGAGCAGTGAAGCAGAGCTTCTTGATGTAGGACTGGTGAGACTTGTGCCGCCTATCTGCAGCCAGTTTTTAATTCGTTTCTTCTTTTTTTTTCGCCCTTTGCTATTTGGCATGAGGTTCTTTATGTTCGGCCTACCCTTATGTACCCGGACTGCCCCCAAAGGGCTTGTTTTTACTTTTGAAAGGGACGATCGTACATCTTTCCCTGTGTACGAATTAATCGCAGTTAGAACGCTCGAGAGAACATTTTCAGGTCTGTAATCATTTCTAGAAGTGTCGAATTTCCCCCCGGCAGCAACTTTTGGAGCAATTGAAAATACAGAAAGGGAACCAAGCTTTTCTCCTAACAACCCAAGCGGTCCGTTTTGCTTTGACCCCGATGCCACCATTTGATTGTTGAACTCGCTGTTTCTGAAGTCGGCGATGAAAGCGTATGGGTTAGGGTGGGCAGAATATACTGCTCGGTAAAATTTGTTCCAATCAACGCGATTTACATCTGCTAAATGAATATTGGGGGCCCCCTTCCTTCCTTCCACGTAGACAACTCCACTTCTGTTATTGTTAGGATTTTCGGCAAATTTTATGTATGAAAGTGGCATAGCAGCTTCGGCAGTCAGCTCCCCATCATCGATTTGCCTCACGTGCATGTTCCTGTCGGGGTCTACTGAGAGGACGGTGCACTGTTGTTTTCCACCTCCCGCCATACCATGCACTGCCGCGTTTGCGTTTTTCAGCTTGCTCCACCACTTCCCCTTCGCTTTATGCATGCGGTTCCACCAACCGTTTGGGTCGTCTTTTTCCGCGCCCTTTGCTCCCTGCCGTTTCTTTCTGTCTGCCGCGGCCTCCTCTTTGGCTTTCTTTGCCTTCTTTTTTTCGGCTGCAGCTTTCTCTCTTGCTTGCAGCTCTTGCAGTTGTAATGCGAGTAACTTTCCGTTCTGGATTACTACCGAAGACCGACGACCTCTAAAGCAAACTTTATTTACAGACTTATACTGAAACCCACCGTTCCCATCTGGTTCTGCGATGCGATCAAACGCATCTTCTAGAAATGTGGCGTACTCGTCTACGTTAATATCGTGCGTCCAAACATCAACCATTCGAAAAAATGCCGATACAAACTGTTGCTTGATCATGACATGGATGTCATCGTCATGACCGTTTGTATCGTGTGCCCAATCTTCGTTCGCTAGTTCTTCCTCTTCCTCCTCTGAAACTTCGCCCTCAACTAACGCTTTCAAAAGACGCCGGTGCAGTTCAAAGTACTCGACCTTGCTGATGTTGCCACTTTCGTCCGTATCCACAAGATCCCATAACCGTTTAAGCGTAAACTGTATTCGTTTCTCAAACTTTAGGGATTCTCTCTTAAGAATATTCTGGTCCGAGTACAATATGTTTCCATCGTGGCTTGAATCAACCATAAATTCTTTTCTAAGGTGCTCTATGAAATCTCTAGATTTCAGTTCTTCCGGGTGAAACTCGCTGCAGTGTGAATCATTTCCACTCGTGGCAATACTTTTTTTTCGTGATCCATGGGCGTGCGACAAACTTTCCAAGTTTTGGGTGATTGCAACAGAGCTCCGGCGGGCCAACCTTCTCAGCTTTGGCGAAGGGTTATTTGGACCAATTTTGTCGTCTTTTACGGGGGCGAGAGTAGGCAAATCTGGTTTCGTAACAGGAAAATGACTATCAAACGCCTGCTTCCTCTCCTCTAGTGTCATTGGTGCATCGCCCGCGGGATTTTCGGATATCGCTTTCTTTAAACTTTGCCGCAGCACAATAGAAGACCTGCGCGTCCGTATCTGTGCCGTTGGTGTATTCATCCTGGAGGTCGTCGTCAAATTGCAGTGCACTTTTTTCAAGTAATACTCGCAATATTCATTACTGCTTCGGTTAGTTTTTCGTCGCAATCAATTAGCTGTGGCGATACTGTTTCGGTGGTTATTTTATTCTTGGTCATTGTCTGAATTCTGCGTCCCCAGGCACACGACGACCGACGATTTTATTCTTTTTTTCTTTCTTCTTCTTCGGGCGGGTTTTGATGCCCATGGCCGCCCGCTGGCTGACAACCAACAACAACAAAGAGACACACTTCCGGATAGTGTTCTTATATAGTACTTCTCTGGAGTGAAGTTCGTACAACAGTGCAAGAGACAACAGATGATTGTAAATGATGTAATCTATAATACAATATAATAATATGATGGGATAGATAGAAGAAGGGTCCGCTGTTGGCACGGTTGTACATGGTTATACCAAGGTAGTAGGGAAGTATAATTCAGCAGTGTGTATATAGTTGCAGCTTGACCCTTTCGATAGTACAGCAGCATTAATTACTAAAGCTTTGCGCTCTCTTCAAGCTTGTTTATTGCTTTTTTGTCTGAAAAAAAGGTGAAAAAACAGCAACTGTATCACTTTTAACTAAAATGGGTTTTTCAGCAGCTCATCAGGAGTTGATCATCCTATCCTCTCTTCTTCTCTTTCTTTCTTCTTTCATGGTTTCTTTGACCACAAGAAGAAGAAGTTTTAAAGCAGAGTAAATAGTATATATAGGAATAGTAGGTTAGCCATATTTTTTATGTCCTATTAAATTAAATACTGTATTCTGTATTCTCTACATTTTATCACATTATAATCATCCTCCATCCATCATCCATCGCGTCGATCGATGTGATGATGAGGAGATGATTGATAATAAAAATAAAAAAAAAATAATAATAATAATAAATAAAAAAAATAATAAAAATATAATAATAGAGTTTGGAATGAGAGTACATAAGTTACCCTTTCACACAGTTGTTTCATCAAGGTTGGGGAAAATCTTTTTCTTGCAGTAGATATATATATGAATAACTAGATCAAATATATTAACTGTGCCAATGAGAAATAATGTGTTTATAGAGAGAAAGTTGACGAAAGAAAAACTTTCAGTGCAATGAAAAATACGCAGCATTCGCCCAGCGTTGTGGCACTTCAGAGGCGCGCTAAGAATAACTGGAAGTACCTTGAAGATGAAATATCGCGGCGGGAAGAAGTTAGGAAAGGGCTGCAGCATGTTAGAATGGGCATTGCGTCCATAGGGGAGACATCGGGGTTGAATCAACCAAAATCTTCCCTACAACAACTAGTAAATTATGCGGACACGGCAGTTTCGCAGCTTTTGACTACACCGACAAACCCCCCTGCGCAATTTATTCAAAACCAAACCTTAGTCCCTCCCCAGCTGGGATCTGTGCCCATAACAACACCCCCAGCAAATGGGGGAAATTTTTCCGCAACCACCGTTGGTCAACAATACTACCCCCAAATCGTTCCACGGGACCAAGAGCTGGTTATGCGATCCCCCATTGAATCGATAGCCGCCGTTGCCGTGGCAGCGGCAGAAGCGGCAATGAAGCACTCCCCTTTGCCGAGCTATACCGTGTCAGAAAGGAACGAGGCCTACACGGTCGTGGCAACTGCAGCAGCAACCGCGGCGGCATCTGCATTGTTGCAGTACAACACAGCTCACTCTTCGAGGGCTTCGAGCAATACCAGTTCCCGTGCGACGAGGACCGATATCTCGAACAGTAGCACCCACGTAGAACAACAAGTTTTTGGAATCGGTGGCGAAAATGTGTCCGCCACGAGGCCTGGAAATGGCCTCGCACCTGGTGTTAGTGAGCAGTTTGTTGATGTGCAATTTGTTGATGGGCGTGGGAGGGAGGCCCCTGGTCGCTATATGGACAGCCATGGGACTGGGGTCAGCCGTGAAACAGAAAATAAGCCAGCGCAGGTGTTTAATAGTAGACTGATTGATGCTTCAAATACCAGCAATAACATGTTCCGTGAATCAAAGGCGGAAGCGGGGGGGGGGGGCGTGACCCTTCCTTGGAGCAGATGCGAAATCAACGCTTCAGGGCTCAGCCACGACATTCCCCTGGGCGTCGTAGTTTTAACGGGGTAGAGCAGAGTATTCCTAACAATAGGAATACGAACAGTAACAACGATGAAAGCGCTATACCAAACGATGTAGACATTGTTCCATCGCTTCCTGTGTCACACAATTCATTAACATACCAATCCCAACCAACGGTGTATAGGAGGAGTCGAAATAGTCCCTCCGCAACTCTCAACCTGCGTGCGCAAGCTGCTCGCGCAAGCGCTGCCAAAGCTTTGTCCTCGGCGAAAATTGCCAGGAAAATAGCCACTCAGGACGGCGGGGCCCTAGGCAATTTACAGCACTCTGAGAAGTCAAAGGCAGCTTCCCCACCACGACACCAAGACAGTAGAAATATGTTCGGCATTCCAAATATTCAGCAGGAGGGCGAAACATTAGAGCAGCGGCTGTCAGGCATGCAGACAAGTCCAAAGACAGACTCGTATAAATCATTTTTTCGTTCAACAGGGATTGTCAGTTATGAACGCTACGACGGGCCATCCGTGGCAAGCAAGCGGTCCCACAAAATATTGTCCCCATCTCGATCGGTAGGCCCGGGGCCATTGCTTGTGTCGGTAAAATCATCGCCTTCTCGCCTAGGATCACCCTCAAACAACAAGTCTAGTGGCAACAGGCGTGTAGCGGCATATAGGGGAAGTGGGAATAGGGGGGGCGGGCCCAAGTCCAAGAGCAGAATTATTGACACACACAAGCAAATTGCTGGACGGAAGGACCCAGTAGTAGGAACCCCTCGAGGCCCAATAAACAAAGCGATGCCTCGCGTAAAGCAGCTAGCAATGGACTCACCTCGCGTTGTGCATTCCCCTAGTGTTCACACCATTCCAGATACAAGCCGCGGGGGACCGCAGACACCTGCGATGTCGGGTTATGGACTCAGTGGAGATGACATAGGCGGGATAACCGTGAAAGATAACGGCGAGGGGCGCCTTGATGAAGAAGAGTATCACCCAGATGACCTCGCTGTTTTGAACTTAATTCAGAAAGCAGACGGTCACACTCCACAGCTTAAGGGGGGGAAAAGAAATAGAAAGAAACCGAAGTCTACGGATAGAAAACAGAGGCAATGGGAGGCCCGTTACACTGCCGCAAGCGATTGATTATGAGAGCCGTGAGCTAATACGCAAAATAGTGTTATATATAAGGGTTAATATCCAGGCATGTAATTATACAACTATGCCCTTGTTGTTGTGGTAACCAGTCTCTATTCTATATAGATAGATAGGATTTATACGAGTATTTTAAAGTATAGGATACCATATACTATGTTATGTGGCCAGTTTTACTCGTTGTCTCTCTTCTCCTTCCTCCTCTTCCTCTTTCTTCTTCTTTTCTTCTTTTTTTTTCTTCGTCCACCCGCCACCCGGGCATTTAATAATTGTTTGTGGTAAAAGTAATATTTTAATATATATATAATCAAAATACGGTTTAGGATGTACAAAGGATCAAAGGATGGATAAGATTTAATACATTGTGTACGTTGAGGAAAGGAGTAGATAATATTTGAGAAAATATTTTAGCACAAAGAAGGCACACACAGAAATATCATATTCATTGCGAAAAACGATGTTGGCATTTACTAAAACAAGCCTCCAAACACTGAAAAAGGGTGTATCCACGATAACGCGGAAGGAGTTTGCGACGGCAAACGGTGCTCGCCAGGTTGTGGTTGTGGACGGCGTCAGGACCCCCTTCAAAAAAAGCAGTGGTAATTACGACGACTTTAAACCGTACGATTTAGGGCGCAGAGTCATAAAGGCTGTCGTGGACCGGAACGCCTTGAACCCCGAGGACATAGACTATGTAACTTTCGGAACTGTCATTCAAGAGGTAAAGACCCACAATTTGGCACGAGAGTGTGCCCTCGGTGCAGGCTTGCCGAAAACCGTGCCAGCGCACACTGTTAGCATGGCATGCATCAGCTCCAGCCAGGCCATCACGTCGGGCGCGGAGAAGATCCTTAGTGGAAAAGCAGACATCGTGCTCGCGGGTGGCGCAGAGTCTTTCTCGGACGTCCCTATCAAATATAGCCCCAAGCTTCGGAAAAGACTCCTACAAGCCCCAAAGGCGATGAAGAAAGGCGCGGGCGGTATCCTCGGCCTGTTGAAAGGACTGAATGCGGCAGACTTTGCCCCGGAGCCCCCTGCGATATCAAACTTTATTACAGGGGAAGTGATGGGTCACAGTGCCGATCGATTGGCCTCCAGGTTCGGAGTGACCCGGGAAGAACAGGACGGGTTTGCCATGGCATCGCACCACAATGCCAGCAAAGCCCATGAGGCGGGGCACTTAAAAGACCAGCTCGTCTCGGTCGACGGGACCTTGGATGACAATGGTGTGCGCGGGGACAGCGAACTTAAGGACTACGCGAAGATGAAACCCGCATTCATCAAGCCCCATGGCACCATAACTGCCGCTAACGCATCCTTTTTAACGGACGGGGCTTCTTGCAGTTTGATTATGTCCGACTCGAAAGCGAAAGAGATGAACTTGACACCAAAGTCGATTCTGAAAGACTGGAACTACGTGGCCGTTGACCCATTTGAAGAGTTGCTCCTTGCGCCAGCATTTTGCATAGCGAAACTCTTGAAAGATAACAATTTAACTGTAGACGATATCGATGTATGGGAGATACACGAAGCTTTTGCCGGGCAAGTTCTTGCAAACTTGAAAGCCATGGAATCTGACGAGTTCTCTGCTGAACGTTTCGATGGCTACGACAACGCTGTCGGGACCATCCCTCGGGAGAAGCTTAATAGTTGGGGCGGCTCATTGTCCATTGGCCACCCTTTCGGCGCTACTGGCAGCCGGCTTGTTACCACGGTGACTAATCGCCTTCACGCAGAAGGGGGAAAATATGGTATTTGCTCCGCTTGTGCTGATAGTGGTTTGGGAAGTGGCATGTTGATCGAAATTGCCAAGTAAAGCCAAAGGTGCCTGGGTGAAGGAATAGTGCACATAAGATATATGTTACTTTTTATCATAATTTTTTGTGGCGTCTTCAAGAGATGATATGATACGTTATCTTAAATTTTCAATGTTATGCATCAAGGATTACCATTAGAACTCGTTTGTTGAAAAGAGTGGGTGCGTTAAATGTGTTGTTATCTTCATTTCTCTTAATATAGAAAAAAATAGCTATAGGACGGGCCAAACGGGAGTGACGCAAGGCGACAATAGCCCATAGCAGCGCACGGTCTCAGCAACTGGCATTATCTCCTCTTCTTAGACGAAGCACGGCGCTTGCCTTTCGTCGTTGAGGTACTACCAAGCAAAGCTGCCCGAGCATCCTTCCCACTAAGGCGTCCACCGCGGTACATCAGCAACAATGGCTCGCCTTCTTCGTCTTGCCAGTCCTCTTTCGTAGAAGGGTGCTGCATGTGCAAGCGCGCAAAGTCAAAGTCTTCCAGCATTGACACCATCTTTCTATTGGAATCGCCGCCGGCAATATTTATCAAGAAGTTAGAGCTTGATGCTTTGGCATTGTTCAATGCAACCGCCAAGCAAAGTCGTCCGTAACCACGCCCGCAAACGATGGGGATATCTGTCCATTTTCTACTGCCAGCATTTCCAATCTGACTCGAAACGTCCTTTCCCTTTGGCGAAAGTTTGACGACGGGGTCAAAGTCATGGTGTAAAGCATCTGGCCCGGGGTAACTGCTAAGATACGCGTCGTGTAAAACGCACATGCCCTTTATGGTCCCATTTTGCCTCAAGACAAAAATTCTTAACCCACGCCACGCAAAATTGGCGTTTCCGTTCTTGATGTCATACTCGTCGTTACTTGGCGCCTTTCTGCCAAGTTTCGAGCTTCCAGTGAGGTATGTTCCTGCAACGCATGACAAAAAGTCATTGACGAACGTGGTTCTCAAGCGGTTTTCCACTAGGCTGGACAGAACACCCCCGGAGCGGAGTTCCTTGTGCACCGACTTTGCGGTGTCTCGGGTAACTTCCACAACTGTAACCCCCATGTTTTGCGCCGCAGCATCAATCACGTCTACCGCAGATTCATTTTTCTTTGGCTTGGAGCTCTTTTTGCTACGATTGCGACTGGTCGTCGACCCGCCGTCACCCTTTCTAGAAAAGAGAATAAATAAAATTACAGCAAGGGCGACATACAGGACGACGGGGTTCATATCCCCCAGCCCCACACGTTCCATCAGCGCCTTGACCTGTACGTCGAGTTGTTGTTTTAAGTCTGCCATGATGGTGTTGGTGTATAACAGTAAATGCTTTGTATTGGATATTTAATATTATTACTGGTTTTGTATGATCTTTCTTTGGCAAATAAAGCAAACGTCAACAACTTGCTTAGGATTTCCTGCATCTTTGAAACGTCTGCATTATGAAATCAATTATCTACTTCCTGTCGTATATGTCATGAAATAATAAATAATAATAATAATAAAAAAATGCTCCTCTACTACTACTGTAGATTAATAATAATAATAAAAAATAAAAAAAAGAATCCTTCTTCTTTTCTCTTCCTTCTATACTATTATTACGGTACTACAACTGTAGTAAAAATAAAAAAATACCAAAAAAAGGAGGTAAAAATATTTTTAAGAAAGAAGATGAAGATGTGCGGTTGTAGTGTTGTGTTGGGATTTTGGCCTTTTCATGGTCGAAGGTGTGGTCTGTGTGTGTGTGTGTGGCGGTGAAGTATGTACATGAAAAGATTTCGTTTCAGTTAAGATAGCTAATGGTGTGTTGCTCTTAATTTTGTATGATATGAAGAATCTTTCGATATTTTTATTACATAGACGACTATTATGTATTATATAAGTATAATTTAAATACTTATACGTATAAGTAGTATAGAGGAATAACTGGTACGTAGTATATTTAAAGCTGAGCTGTACGTACTGTCCTCGTATGTAATCCATTGGAATAGCAAAGGATTTTTTATTTTAAGAAAAAAGTAGAAATAAATGCGGAAACGCTCAGGATGGATATATTAATAATGACATTGTATTGTTAATGACAAATTAACTACATTATCTCAATTTTGATAGAATAACAATAGAGGGCCTTTTCTTCCTTCCTTCCTTCCCTTTTCCTTCAGTGTTTTTATTTTGGCACGTTTGGTTTTCCATCATATTTTTTTATTTAACATCGTCACACACACATTAGGACATTTTGCCCCTACCTATTCAAATGCTATTTAAATTACAGATCGAATTTATCCTCGTTATCCAGCTATTTCCCTATTGGTTGTACTTTAATGGTCCTTTATCGTATAGAGAGAGAGTCCTATTGTTATTATGTCTTTCTACTATATAGAACGACTACTACGTATTGTATTAACAAAGGTTCGAACTAACTGTCTATAGTTCTATACTGTGGCTTTATAATAACTGTCTCTTCTGGATGATCTATTGGCCCAATGTAGTACAGTACAGTTCAACAGTACAAGATATGAGATATTTATATTTAATTAAATACGAGGAGGCAGGCGAAGAAGTGAAGTACGAAAGTGTATCTATGTAATAAGTAGAGTATTTTGGAAAAATAATAGAAAGGAGTCAACTAAACTAGAATATTCTATTTTAATGCTATTTAGATGTGTACGGCTTGGTCTGGTTTGGTGGTCTCCATTGGAAGTGGTACTAAGACCCTGGTAGATTATTTATTCAATTGTATCTTGATGTAATGAAAGAGGCCATTTCGATGTGTTAATCTTGTTAAATATAGGGTTTTATGAAATGACTGGCTGGTATCAAATTTGTATGGACATAAGGGCACAGCATTGATCGTAGAACAGGACAATAGAAAGACAATAAAATATTTAACATTTTAAACCATTAGCTTAACACCTGAATAGTAGGAAGAGAGAGAAGAATAACAAAGCAAACAGAAAAAATAGGAATTTGGAAGAAGAAGAATACAACGCAACATCATTGTAATAACAATAACACAGAAAAGCAATCACTAAAAATAAAAATTGTATTTCATTTGTCAACGATGCATTTCAGCGTGTGATTGGAACGGAACATACGTCGAAGGTGTGTGAAAGTAAAAGGGAAGCGAGACGAAGCGAAGAGGAACGTTTAAACATAAATTGATTTTTGTAATATAACCAAACAAGCAAAGTTAACAAACAACAATGGCAGTCGGAAAAAACAAGAAGTTGGGACGCAAGAAGGGCAAGAAGAAGGTTGTAGACCCATTCACCAAAAAGGACTGGTATGATGTCAAAGCACCAAACATGTTCACCAACAGACAGGTGTGCAAGACTTGCGTAAACAGAACTGCTGGTATTAAGACCTCCACCGAGAGTCTTATGGGTCGCATTTTCGAAGTTTCTCTTGCCGATCTTAACAAAGACGAAGAGCTTGGATACCGCAAGGTCAAACTGCAAGTTCAAGAAATCACAGGTAAAGCGGTCTTGACCAACTTTTACGGTATGGACTTCGCTCGCGATCGCCTTTGCGCCCTTATCAAGAAGTGGCAAACGTTGATCGAGGCCAGTGTTGACATTAAGACAATAGATGGCTACACCCTGCGTCTTTTCTGCATTGCTTTCACCAACAAGAGAAAAAACCAACAAAAGAAGACTTGCTACGCACAGAGCTCGCAAGTTCGTAAGATCCGCAAGAAGATGATCGACGTTATGACCCGTGAAGCCGCCGCTTGCGACTTGAAGAAACTTGTTCTTAAGTTTATCCCAGGAATCATTGGCAAAGAAATTGAGAAGGAGTGCCAAGGTGTTTACCCTCTTAAAGATGTTTACATCCGAAAAGTCAAGGTATTGAACCAACCTAAATTTGATCTTTCCAAGCTTATGGAGTTCCACGAAGGTGGAGCCACCGAATCCGGTGCCCAAGTCAAACGTGAAATGGAAGAAGGTACAGTTGATGGCCTTGCAGGTGCAGGAGGTCGTTTGTAAGCTAAAGCAATTTCTTCTAATAGTGTTTTTACTTATTTAAAAAACAATTTATCATATGTTACGTACATCCACTTGAGTCTACAAAATAAGAGCAACGTGGTGTTGCGTTCGCCCGCGGACACTCTCACACCCCCGTCTGCCGCCCCGTTGTCTTCCGTTGCCCACGCCTACGGTAGGAGCCCAGGCTATGATAGTTATGACTGTGCCAAAATCTCGACGGGCGCAAAATTTAAATGACTAGCTCCACGGCTTCAGGAGAAAGGCCTGTCGATTTTAAAGGCGTTCTGGGACTGCAGTGTTCTTCTATGTTCAAATTCACACTCTCTAGCTCGCTTTCAGGCAGCACCGATATCTCTGTTGGATTCTTCATTTTATATACAACCTTCGACAATGGGTTGTAGACTTGAATACTTGACAACAGCAAATTGCCAGTCCGCAAAGGCAAAAAGTGCAGTGTGGCGCAGGTGGTGTCCCCGGGTGAAACGTGGCCAATGGGCAAGCTTGCTTCTAAGCAGACGACCGTCGGCGATTTCTGTCCCGCCTCTCCACGAGTGGTATTACTTGCGCTTTTCGCGCCTTCCTCGTCTTTAAGCTTCGTGCTGTTGGACTGCAGCATCATTGGCTTCAATATTGACTCCACCGTGCTGAATCTGGACAGGATAGGCTTGACATCCCGAACAAAAAATGACAAAAACTCGTCGTCAAGTTCTAACGTCAGCCCTTTTTTCTCATTCTGCATGGTAGCAGCTTTAAAATGCTTTAACGCCAAAAATGGCCAATATTTAGTTTCTCCCAATCCAGTTCGGCTACTGGGGGCCATGAGAACCCTTAACCCATCGGCATTTATTTGCAAAATGCAATTGCATGGCACGTCGGCCGGTGCGGAAACGCCAGAAAATGTCTTCAAAACGCCATGGAACGAGTTAACCCCATCAGGAGACGGGAGGGACCCAAAAAAGGAGCTTCGGGAACTCCGCTCGGGGTCGCTGCCTCCCTGTAAGTCTATATCTTCTAACGAGGTGCCTGCTTTACGAAACTCGCCACTCAACGGTTCGTTTTCCGCTACTTCGGCACCGTACAGCTGCTCTTTCGAATTCCTCCGCTGCACATCAAATGCTGTGCTTTCAACAACATTTTCGGAGGGTGATTCGCTTTCCCACGCATACAGTGTCTCGCTTTTATCATCCACCGGCACTGTCAGTACTAGATTATTCAATTCCTCGCCGCCTGTGTTCGTTAAAGCAATGTGAATGGTAAAAATGTGGTTTACCGCAACTACGTTATCGTACTCCATTTCCATCAGCAACATATTTTGGGAGTCTAAATGTACCTCTCGGGACCACTTCACTTCCACTGTGCTCACAAATGATTGGTCTTTTGCGTTCGCAGGTGGTTCCTTCCCTTTTTCTTCGGTGAGGACCCGCCAAAATATATTTGTTTGTGTTTGAAATAACCCCGTGTTCAAAACAATTCCATCACTTGGACGAAAATTCTCTACGCTGTCGGGGTCCTTCAAGGATCCATTGTCCTGGTTCCTAAACCTGCTATCTACAGGGTCTTCCAGCCCGCCGCGAACAGGAGACGAGAACATGGCCGACGGCGGCTCCAACTGTAGCAGGAAACAATACTCTTCAAATGGGTCCAATTGCAACGGAAAATCGTTCGCAAACGAGGAGTTGACTTGTAAAATTGACTCGATCGCAGGAAACAGCGTCGCTTGCTCTTTCCCCCCCACAGTTACCAGTGCCAGAGTCGTGTTCAACAAGAACCTTAGGTCAGAAATGGTAAGCGACAAACTGGGGTGTGAATTAATTGCTGTGATGTTGATATACGTTACTAAATTGACGGAGGAAGAAGACACTGAAACTGAAAGCGGGTCGAGCACTTTGAAATTTGTAATGACTTGCTTCCGAGGTATATCCATTGCGCTATGAACGCTACGCTCTATAATTGAATTGAAGAAATTTCGATGATCCGTGATTTCAAGTTGCCTATTCGGTTGATCCCAATCAAAAGATTCAAAACTGTCCGAGCTACTAGAGTTTGCACCATGAAAGCCACTCGGGGAGACAGTTATTAAGAGCTTCAACGTCTCCCCGATGTATTTCTGTTGAACCCTCATTGGCACAACAACCTTGTATATATAGTCCGGCTGTTCAAACTCTTCAAGCACGTCGTCTGCGACGAAGCTCAAGCGGCGCCGGCGCGTGGGTGAGTGGCGATAGCCGCTAGCATTGCTGCTCTCTGTCCCGGTTAGCCTAATCGATTCTGGGTCGCCATTGCCGCTGTCCGCAAAGGACGCTCGCTTGGCCATAGACACCGAGTGGTAGAGGGCGTCGTATTCTGTGCTTTCGCTCGCCATTAGAGACGCCGGAACAGCACTTACGGAAGCACGTCCCTGGGAGCTCTCGACAACACTAACCCCTGAGTCTAGTAAATTAAGTTGGGTTTCAAACTTCAGAGAACTAAAAAGGGATTCTTTCTCCTTGATTTTATTCACATGTTCCCCATCCTCAACCCCATCAGTATAAATGAGAATGTACACACGAACCGATTCGCCCTGAAACCCGACCGTCCTAGACGCAACCCCCTTGTCCGTAACAGAGCCCTCTACGGGGGGAATGAACAATTCAAACCGCGCCTCTTGCAACATCATAAAGTGTTCCATATTTCCCGGCGACGTTTTGTTTCCAGCCCCGTGGTTTCCACGACTGGGTTATGGTTGCGGTTGAAATTTTGGGGAAAACCCAACTGTCGCCATTTCTATGCACGCCTCGATGTTTGATTCATCGCTGTTATTTGAAGTTGTTTTTCATCATGCCATGTTGCAATGATTGCATTCTTCTTCGTCGTAATAATAGCGAGCTACTACGGTACTCTAAAAATAATAATAATTAATAATAATAATAAAAAAAATTAAAAAAAAAGAAGATGATATAGAAGAATCGAAGAAGAAGAAGAAGAACGAAAAAAAAAGAAGAAGAGAAAAAAAGAAAAAAAGAAGAAGAAGAAAAAAAAAATTCTCAATATTTAATAATATTATTATATTAAAATATTAATAATCACAACAACAAGGGCAGCAGACAGAAGAAGCACAGCAAGAGAGAAGAACTAATTATTAATATTATAATATAATAACAACAGCAGCAGCAGGTAATAATATTTTCAATCATCCAATCGATCGGATCATCGACCCACCACCGCATCACATCATCA
>LT642446.1:0-17609 GCA_900128585.1 Stramenopiles sp. TOSAG23-3 | reverse complement strand
AAGAAAGAAGAAAGAAGAAAGAAGAAAGAAGAAAGAAGAAAGAAGAAAGAAGAAAGAAGAAAGAAGAAAGAAGAAAGAATTTTTATTATTTATATTTATTTTAATATTTTTTTATCATATACTATCACTATGTTATTGTATAGAAATAGCATTTGATAAAGATTGTTATTTGGAAAGTTATTTTATTGGATACTAGAACAATGTTCCATTGTATTCCATTGTGTATTAATATCAAATAGGTGATTTATCAAAGATCCACCCAAAGCTAAAAAAGCAACAACAACAAAAAAGCAAATAGTCTTTAAAAAAAATGGAGAAAAAAAAAAGAAGGGAAGAAGAAAGAAGAGATCAAAGAAGAAAGAAGAGATCAAAGAAGAAAGAAGAGATCAAAGAAGACAGAAGAGATCAAAGAAAAAAGAAGAGATCAAAGAAGACAGAAGAGATCAAAGAAAAAAGAAGAGATCAAAGAAGAAAGAAGAGATCAAAGAATATCTTCCAATACGTCCTCGTATACTATTAATACTACGTAGTACAAAACCAATCAAGACAAAAAATAAATTCGAGAAAACGAGGATCTATTACGAGGATATCGTATCCTCTGTCCTCCTCCTGGGGGTTTATATTTATTCCAGTTCTCATCATCATTATCATCAACGATAAAAGGTTTTAATTAATACAATACCATATAGGATGGTATAATATTAATAGCAGGGAATAGTATTGGTATCTTTTTTTGTATTGATTATTTTTTTATTATTTTATTATCATCGTCGATGATCTATTATTATCTTCTTCTTCTAATATTTTATACCAGGAGGCACCGTACTACGGAATAGTAATAATAAAAAAAAAATAGTATTAAAAGTTATTATTACACCACTGAAGAAGAAGAAGAAAACAAATCCACCACCACTTTAGTATCGAAAAGAAGGAAACGTCCGTGTATACGTAACAGTAGAAAACATGATGATGATGATGTAAATATAAAACAATTCAATATGATGATGAGTGCAACAGGAAAGTAAAGGTCACAGTATGCAGGATTCGACACTGTTGCTTTTGAACCGTAGAAACTCTAACCATCACCACCACCATAGCGTAGAAACGTTTGACATGGAAACGTCCGAGTTCGACAATATTTCTGCAACGAACGACACGGGGGCTGGGGCTGCTCCAGAGGACCAGGGCGCGAGCCTGCCCCCGCACACGAGCCATGCAAGCCTGGGGATGCGCGGGCGCTCGTCCTCGAGGACAAAGTCCATGGACTTGAACTTGTACAAATCCGTGATGCCTGGGTCCTCCCAGTTCTATCCTGCCGGGGCCCTGGGCGTCGCAGTGGTCACGCTGCTCATTACTATTATTGTAAACCGGTCGACGTACGACCAAGCAAAGTGCCCGAAAGGGCCGGACTGGTTTGTGCTGGCGACCGGGTCGAACGTGTCAAATTCATGGTGCGTAATGAAGGGGTTCTGCAAGAAAGAGCTCGATGGGGGTTTGCTGCCCACCGTCATGTCGAATGGGATGAACGCTTCGGAGTACTTGGCGACGCACGAGTTCGATTGCTCGAGCGATATTGGCGGTATCGACTACCCGCTTTTTTCGGACGCCGGCGCCGACAGTCCACAGTTTTGGATTTTTGCTCCTGGGCTGACCATTACGGGGATGTTCATCTGGTTTCTCTCTGGCGAGAACTTTATGAGGCATCAGATTGCTGGGATTACCCGGCGTCAAATCAAGCAGAGGAAGACGGGGTCCGAATCCATTCTGAACGTTCTCAAGATCGTGGCGCTCGTCTGTGGGATCGTCGGGGGGGTCTGCCTCATCGGCCTGGCCTGGTGTGACGTCAATACCTGCAGCTCTCACATAAACTTTTCGTATACTTTTTTTCTTGCGATGGTCCTCTTTCAGGTAGCAAACACGGTGAACGCGCGGATACAGCTGAAGTGGGCACTGAGCAAGGAAAACAGGAAGCGCCAGAAGCAGATGCGAGAAAGCAAGAACGCTGCTACGGTGAACAACGCGAGGGAGAAGATATTGCGTCTGCGGAGGAAGTCGTTGCTGTACAAGTACGCCGTGTCGGCGTGCACCTTTCTTTTTTTTTCCGTGTCTTACTTCATAGGAATACCATTGACGAACAACGTAGGCGGGAGGGAAGGGGTTTATTGCGGTACGTATTACCAGCCCGACGTCGGCCCAGGGAAGGACTATCAGCCCGGGGTTGCCACGAGGAAGGACTTCACGATCGATTGCTGCGGGCAGAAGTCCCCGTACTGCTACAGTATCATGATGATGCGGTCGACGAACCAGACCTTAACCATCCTGTCGTTGCTTCTGTACCTTTTGACCTTTTGGAATGATTTCCGCATCGACCCGAGCGCAGAGGTGGAGGCAGCCGTAGTGAAGGCATCAAAACGACTTTCGATGATACTTCGACAGCCCAGAAAGTCGCTGGTGGCACTCATCGGGACGGGACACAGCGACAACGTGGGCGCGCCCGACGCAGAGGTGGGCCTGGTGCAGGAGCAGCAGGCCTGAGGACGCGGAATAGTGAGGGGGCACGTTGCCGAGAAGAGCACCTTTCAAGAGAGAAGAGTGTGTCAGTTGTGCAAAAGAGAAAAAGGGAGCTCTCGATTTAAATTGATTTAATACTTGGAGGTACACTATACACATCACATTACTTTTTTTACAGGTGTCTACTCCCCTAACCCCACCAAGACTACGTTATCACCCCGCAAAAACAAACGCTTAAAGTAGCGCTTCCGTGGCTTCAGGACCGGCTCTTTCCATTGCTTCTTTTTTGGACAGGTTGGGGTTGGAGTGCTCACGACGGTTCGGTAATGGTCGAACATCAAGAAGTCTTCGTGAACGTCCGAAAGGACCATGTTACAGTGCCTATCAAATGCCTCCAAAAAACCGACGCAGGTCCCCTTTATTCCTTTGAACCGCCGTATGTGAACTACGACGCGCCGTTTCTCTGCCATGCACCGTCGCAGTATGCTCAAAGGCCCTTTTTTGAAACTTTCCGCAAGCGCGTCCGTGTAGGCTTGGAATGGCTTTCTCTCTGGGTTTTTCTCGTCCCTCCGTTTCGTGCTCTTTGATTTACCGAGGTGTATGCGGCCGTCGTAATCGTCGTGGTCATGGGGCAAGAACAGCCTGAATTTGAAAAGGCGGTCCAAAGGCTTTGCGTTTGGGAATGGGATGCGGAGGCAGTCTACGCTTAGAGCCGCCGCGGGGTCAAAAGACTTGGAGTGAACGTCCAAGTGAGGTGGCACGTCAGATGAAGGCGTGGGGTCGCCGCTCGACCCTGAAGCCGCTTTTACAGGACAACCATACTTTTTCTCTAAAAATTTCAGCAAGTGATCTTGATTGTTCAGGTACTTTTTAACTATAACCGGAACGTTGCCAAGCTTTCCAGGGTCAACTTTTTTGTAAAAGTCACTGAGCACGTTGGAAAACTCCCCTGCTTCCATGGCTCAAAAATGAGGTCAGTCAACCAAAAATACTAACACAGAAATGAACGAACTATTGCTCTGCCATTACTTCGTAACTTTGGGTGGGGGGTCAGGGCGTTGTGTTGGTGTGTAATCAATGTGAAACTAGGGGGCCTTTTGTTTTCTTTCTTTGTAAGGAGATTTGGTGAGCAATTATAATCAAGTTGTTAGCATACACACAAATGTAATCAAGGATGAATTCAATCGAATCTTCTTCTCCTCTGGCTCGCCGCTCTTCTTCTTCATTTCTTCCTTCTTCTTCTTTCTTCTATCTTCTATCTTCTTCTTCTTCTTCTCTTCTTCTTCTCCTCAAAAAAAAAAAAAAAAAATGTTATTAATTAATAAAATATATTGTCTCATCAAGCAGCAGCTTTTATAAGCTTCACAGCAGGAGGAGCTACGGTATTTTTTATATATATTATTTTATTACATTTTTTTATTTTAGAAGAAGAAGAATATATTATTTTTTAAAGTCCTTTGGATTGAGTTGAGCACTATATGGCGTGTTAATTATATTTTTATATTTATGTAAAATTATACACTCACGCAAACACAAACAAAAACAAATCCAACAAATTAAAATGCTGCTGTGTGTTGATGTTTAATTTTATCATTTTTTCTCATCAGGAGGATTCTTCATTGATCGATTCAACAATGTCCACAAGAGCATTGAAATACGAAGGGAGGTGGGCGTAAGTGCAGGACCCAGTTCGATGCTGACAAGTTACGGTTGGGTACATCCAGTTTAGACCGCGTTTTAGTGCCAATCGAAGAGAGCGTTCAATGTCCTGCTTGGACGTAGACGGGTCGGTGGGTATATCCAAAACGTATCCACCTAGTTTTGCCGATGGCCATTGAAGCTTGTTTGCGAAGTTTATGTCCCCTGGGTAATTTAACCAATCGTTTGCGGGCATCTCGAATAAAGTCGTAAAGGAGGAGAGTTCCAGGAATTTTCTCCAAGCTGCCGCGTCCGCGTCGGTGTGCCCCACCTTTGACACATGCGGCCCGTTCGCCCAGACGCCAAGACCAGCTTGTTGCACCAGCTTTACAGCAGGAATGTACATTTCCTCCAGCCCTTTGCGAGTTTCGTTCGGGGCTGACCAAGGCGCGTCCATATTGTCAAGCATCACGCCGTCAAAATCTGCCGCTGATTTGATTGTACTGATCCACTCGGAAAACTGTGTGATGTTGCCGCAGCAGGTGCAGCAGGGGCGAGACAGGTTCCGCAGGTGCGTGTAAGCATACACCTCAATCCCTGCTTTCTGGAGCATGTTAACCCCATCCCGATATGCTTGGGACAAAGGGTATTGAGGAGCCCATCCTGGATCAGGGGGAGGCACCCCTTGAACTGGGACGATCGCCCGTATTGGGATCCGACTGGCTGCGTGGGCAACTACCGACCAATCGGTAGAGACGTTGGCATTGTAAAGCGCCAACAACAGACCAATTTTCTTGCTACTTTCTGCTATCATTTTCGAAGGACTCAAGTCAACCTGAAACGTCCCGGTAAATTTTATCGTTTCGGGCATTCCGGCTTCATCAAACGCCAGGGGGTGCCAGTAGCTGTAATCGTGGCACTTCAGGCCATCATCGGCACTGCCCACCCGCTGCCCAATGTACATTGGAACCACGCCAGACTTGGTGTAGAGGGGGGCGACACCAAACTGTTGAGCTCCTGTCTCAAACATGTTCTTCTCTGCATTCCATGGAACAATATCGCGAACATATTCGTACGGACCTAAAGGGTTCTCCGATACCCAAACGAAACCGTTCGACCCACGTTTACAAAAACAGCACGTCGCTCCAGACATAAGGAACCATTTTCCATTGTGCTCAAAAATTCCGCCGCCTTCAAGGCGTCCGATCGAGGCCGGGCCTGCAGATGCGTGAGAAATGACTTCATCCCATGCGTGCTTTGGTGCACGAATGGGCCCCGAGGTGCGGTTTGGTAGCACTGATAGCAAATCTGGAGCAAGCTCCACCACTTCCAGCGGCATGTCATGGTAGCCTGGTTTCATGTTGGTGGCAGCATACACCGTCCCCGTTTTCTGCTCTTGCCAAAATTCAAACTGGTTGCCAGTGTGAAGGTTGGGCGCACTGAAGGTCACCGGTTCAAATGGGCCAACCGGGCTTTTCGAAACACTCACGACCCGGTGACCGGTGAGCTTTCCACTTTCGATACCAAGCCAGAGCGCATAGTGGTTCGCCTGCTTCGAATAGAAAACGCTGGGCTCCATGTAACTCACGTTTATGTTTGAAAACGGGGAAGACATATTAGTCATTGTTGGGAAAGCATCTGAAGTTTCCAGAATCCAAGACCGGCTGTTAAGGTCTTTGCTCGAGTAAACGGCGACAGTCGTTTTCTCCAACGCGCAGGGCTTGTAGCACGCTGGCTGCATTGAAACAGGGCAGCACTGATATCGAGCCACGTACAAGTAATACGTCTCTCCAAACTTGGCCAGGTTCCCTTCCCCCGCCCTTAGTATGTTTCCTTTATTGTCATAACGAGGATGATTGTTATCAATAACCGTCGTCCCGTCGCATCGTTGGAGAAAGCACAAGCCCAAACCCAACACGACCAATTCAACCCAAGAACCAAACCCCAGCATGACGACGACCGGATGGTGCAACTGGAGGGAAACGTCAGAAATTTCTTCGAGTAGAATCGATTCTAGAAAACAACAAACTGTTTCGTTCTGTATTGAAAATTGTCTGTTTATAAGCAACATGAATTGCTAATTGCTATGAATGGATAATTTGAATGATTAATCATTCATTTTCTCCAACCCGGCAACTCAATATAAAAAAATATTTATTATTATTTTTTATATACTGTATATTATTATTATTATTTTTTTTTTTATAATTTTTTTTTTTTAGTTAGTAGTACCGGTAGGTAAGTAGTAGAAGATACCAAATTGGTATAATAGAAGAAGAAGAACGAAAAGAAGAACGAAGAACGAAAAGAAGGAAGAAGAAAAGAAGAAGAAGAAGAAGAAGAAGAAGAAGAAGAAGAAGAAGAAAAGAAGAAGAAAAAAAAATATAATAATAATAATAAATAAATAATATAGTACCATAGCAACAACAACAACAACAAAAACAAAACAAAACAAAAAACAAACAAACAACTACCGTACGGTAACAAACAAGAAGACGACAAGAAAAGAAGAAGAAGAAGACGACGACAAAAAAAGAAGAAGAAGAAGAAGAAGAAGGAAGAAGAAGAAGAAGACAACAAATTATATTTATTATAATACCAGGTATACACATACATGCAATAATGCAGCAGCCGCCCGCCGCCCCAGCAGCAGTTTTGTGTTGTCTACTTTGTCTTTTTTGTACACACAGAGGAGAGAAATAGGATTTAAATAGTCACCTGATACGAATGTGTGCGATTATACTAATTTTGTCGTTTCGATCATCGCGGTATAGCAGCTTCATTTTCATGTGGTTGCGATTTGTCGTTTTTAAACATGAAACCTTACCCTAGTTTTGTCATGCAAAAGCAGTTGTTGCTGATTGTTGCCGTGGGGTTGTTCGCGGACTACTTCCTACTGAGCGTGGTCATACCCATTCTTCCAGACGTTTTTGGTAGCGAGGGTTACAAAGAAACGGACATAGGGTATGTGTTCTCTGCGAAGCCTGCAGTACAAATCGTTTCAAACATATTTATGGGGCCAGTCGTGAATAGGGCGGGGGCCAATGTAGTGCTGACGTTTACTACGTTCATCCTCGCGTTGAGCACAGGGCTTTTCGTGTATGGGTTGCAGCAGGCCAGCAACCCGGACGTCAATATTGTGAGCAGTCACGAGGATAGCGTTGCGTATGGGTACAAAATCTGTATAGTTGCCCGGGGGATACAGGGTATGGCATCGTCTGGTATAATGGCCGGGGGGATGGCCCTTATTGCTGAAAGTCATGATGAAAGTATTCATGGCAAAGCCATGTCGATGGCTGTCAGTGGAATTGCTGCCGGTGTGGTCCTTGGTCCGCCCCTCGGGGGGGTCATTTCGTATGCTGTAGACGTCTACACGCCATTTTACATCGTTATGGGCATCGTGGTTATAGACTTGATTGGTCAGTTGTGGTATTTGCGGCGATCCCAAAAGACGAAAGTGGGCGACTTTGGGTGGCCCGCAGAACGGTACGAGCGTTTGTCGGGAAAACGGCGACTCTCGATGAACAACTCCGAGGGGGGCACCGCACCGAACCCTATCTTTTCGTCGCATGACTTGATGGCACACGACGAGAACAACGTTATTGATTTTCAGAGCAACATTAGACGAAATACCATGGACAGCGTCGACAGCGACGACGAGGCGCCGAAGCTGTGCGACCTTACTGCAGTGCTCTCGCTGCTTGGGAACCCCAGGATCTGCATCGTTGCGCTTGGGAACTTACTTGGCAACTTTTGCGTGGGGATGATGGAGGTCCTGCTGCCCTTGTTTCTGATTAAACAATTCAAATACAACAAATTGCATCAGGGCCTTACCTTCGCCGCAATGAGCCTTTCGTACCTGCTCGCCACCCCACTGTCCGGTGCCCTAAGTGACAAAGTTAAGAAGTGGAAAATATTTGGTGTGGGCCCCTTGATTGCGGGCATTGGCCTGGTTCTTTTTTATTGGTCCGAGTCCCTTGCCGTGACGATTGTTGGCTTAATCGTCACTGGGGTTGGTGTTGCCTTTATAGACACTCCGTCGATTGCCCTGCTGGGGGCAATTGCGGCAGAGCACAGGATTCCGAATGGCTCCATATTTGCCTTGCAAGACATGTGCGTCTGCCTGGGCTTTATGCTTGGCCCGTTGCTAGCAACGCAGTTGCAAAAGCACCTTAACTTTAACATGACGTGTGTCATTGCCGGGTGTATTCTTTTGTTGTACACACCCTGCACGTGCTTTTTGAGTTCCATCAAAGGCGACGACAGAGAGGGCAGCAGCAACCGAAACACCAAGGATGGGGCAACGGAGAATTACGCCTTGCAAGAGGACGACACGGACGGAGACTTTCTGTAAAGTATTCGTGTTACATGCATTCTAGACTTTTTTTTCTAAAGCAAATGTTGTGTCGTGAAAAAGTGTAAAAAGTAAAATACTTCACAAGCTACCTTACGAGGAAAAGCAACTTTTATTTGGTTAATCGTAACGTATCATATGATATCATACTACTTTGATAGAATTTTACGCGAGAAGCACTATTTAGCGCTCTATCTGTGTTGTCCACTGTTCTCTCTCTCTCTCAGTCCTCGCTACAAGAGAACGATTCCTATCTCCGGGGCTTCGACTTGCTTGCAGCGCCAGTTGTACAAGTAATACTGCAAATATCCATCGCCTATGCCAAACTTAAGCTCTTCCAAGATCTCCGTGTTGTCCATGACGTCTAGTAAATTGAAGACATCGACTTTCGTCTTTTTGGACAGGATGAGCAGATCCTTCATCAACTTTGTCAACGTGGTCGTCGTGGCAACGTTGTAGAACGAGTACGCCGCGAACAAAGTCTTGTACTTGTCGTTTCCAATGATGGTCGAATTTAAATGGTAGTAACTGCAAAGGTCCGTCACCTTTCCGTCGTTGTCGGTGACGACATAGCTGGACACCACGCCTTCGCGCGGGAGAAGCCAGTGGGCAAACTCTTCGTCCGATTCAAAATCGATGTGAAGCTTGAAGCGGGTGTCGCTCAAGTATTTCTTCAACAAGGCCCGTGCGCTCGGGACGTCCACCATCGTCATCGGCCTGAGGCCAGGGGTGAGGGCCTCTTCGGGGAGCTTGTACAGGCGAATCGTGCGGTTCATCGTCATGCGGGGTTGAAGGCGAGAAAACTTTACCTCGATCAACTTTTGCGGGTTGATGGAACGGTGCCAGTACCGAGTCTGCCCGACCGGTTTCGGTAGGACGACGCCGGCGGTGTAGACTGCCTGCCAAATATCGCGGCGGTTCACCCGCCGGGTCACCTCTTGGATCAAGACGGGGGCGACACGTTTCGAACGAAGCTTCTTGTGGACGCACAAAAAGTTAATCTCGCACATCTTCTTCTCGTTGCCGTGGACGGCAACGCCGACGGGAATCCCCGTGATCAGGGCGCGCAACTTCCCGTTGTTGGACTGTCGGACCCCGACGTGCCACTCTGGGAAGTACCCAGGGGGCTGTAGGGCCCACTTGAGAAACTCCCTCGAGTAGTCGAACCGGAACATGTTGTCGTCGTCCTCTACATAGTTTCGAAACAGCAGGTCGTAAATCTCATCGATTTCCTCGTCCTTCGTGACGTCCATGCTCACCCACTCGAACCCTCCGGGAAGCTTCAACGGGTCTGGCGAAACGTCGTCCGGCGTCTTCAGCTCGTGTATGGGCCGGCCGACCTCTTCCGTTGACGTATCCTCGTCCACTTTTGGGACGGGCTGGGTGTCCCAAAATTTGTGCTCCTTGTTGGCCGCGGCGGCAACGGCCTCCTTGCCGCGCAAGCTGCGCCGCCCAAACATGGCCTGGAACAGCAGCTTCTTTTGCTCTGCCGTCATGGACGATACTGTCTCTTCCATGGTTTTCCCCCCTTTCTTCGCGACCGCGGTTTCCCCCGCTTTCGCAGTCGAGTTGGCACTATCTGCGTTGGATGCTCCGGGCCCAGCCTTGCTTTTCTTCTTCTTTTTTTTCTTCTTCTTCTTCTTTTCACCAGTCGATACAACTGCAGACGTTTCTAATTTCTCCGCTAGTTCTTCCGTCCCATCGTTTTTGCCAGCGTCCTCGCTCGCTAATGACGCCATCCTGAGTGTGTTCCTTCAACGTACGTACAAATCGGTTTCGTTACAATAACAACAACACTGTGGTAGAAACCGAACAAAGCGTAAATGAATGAATAGAATCTTGAAAGATCAATAATAATATTAAACTTTTCTGTTGGAAAGTGTAAATCTGAAATTCTCGAAATAAATAATCTCTGATCATCTCTCTGTATTAATTATATAGTAGACTATTATTTTAAGCGAAGCGGCCACAAAAAAAAACAACAAAAAAAACAACAACAAAAAATATTATTCAACAAAATAAATCCCTGCTGTGTAATGGTCCTCCCATTGTATTTTTATATATGACATATGGAAGAGAAGGGAAGGGAAGAAAAGAAAAGAGAAGAACAGAAGAAGGGAAGAAAAGAAAAGAAAAGAAAAGAAAAGAAAAGAGAAGAACAGAAGAAGAGAAGAGAAGAGAAGAGAAGAAAAGAAAAGAGAAGAGAGAAGAGAAGAACAGAAGAAGAAAAGAGAAGAGAAGAGAAGAAAAGAGAAGGGGATTTGATTATCTTCTATATACACACATCCTAATAAAAGTCTATTTTTGGACTCATTTCTTTTCTCATATCTCTGATGATGATGGACTGGTTGGCTAGGAAGAAAAGAAGTATTAGAGCCTTTGTAATTTATACATAGATAAACGACTACGAACTACGAGGATGATATAATTCCTCGTAAATAAGCCAAGGAAAGTGCACGAAGCAACGAAGCAACGATTGATGCCCTCTTTATATAAATCCAATAAATATCTATTCTCTACGTACTTACACTATAATACGAGTATCTGTACTACGAAGAACCTCAATTTCTACGCATGTAATATAATGTACATATATAGGTGCTTTAATAAATCATTTATGATTATTTATTAATGTCAATTTAATATCCTCTAATTCTATACTACGTATTATTAGTTATTATGAAATAGTTATCTATCTAAATCTTTAATTTTTTTTAAATAATAGATTACTACTTCGTACTGTGTCTATATATAATAGATATGGATTTAAATAGCGAAGAGAAAAGATACTTTTTATAATTAAAAAAAAAGGAACACTCAACACATTGGATTCCATGTAATAACTAACAGCTACTATTCATATGGTAAAAAAAATTAGAAAGAGATGGATGTAATTACAGGGTATTAATACTACACACGGACGGTACTATGCCGGTATTAAAAATACAAAAATACAAAAAAATTATTAAAACATAATAAGAATAATAAATAATAATAATAATAATAATACCAAATAAAGAAGAAGAAGGTGGTTTTGTTCGTTTTATTATTGCCGCCTGCCTTTATTTCCCAACACTTGAATTTTTTAAGACATATATACACAGGGAATGAAAAGAGAAAAAAGAAAATGCATAGAAATAGATAGATAGATAGATAAAAATTAGACAAGTAGGTTATAAACGTTTCGTAAAACTTGTTCCTTTATTTTCATTGGACGGTACTGTTCGGGTTCTAATAGGAATTGTCTTCTTCCAAGGATGTTTTTACGTTTCGTTGCCAGGGTGCCGCGAGCGGTTGGGGGGGCGGCTGGGGTCAGGACGGCGTTTGTCAGAGGCGCTCTGGGGCAGGGTCGTCTTTCCGTGCGAACGGTCTCGTCGTCAAGGGGTGGGTTTCGCGCCGGGGGGTCGTTTCCAAAGATAAAGTGGGGTCGTGCTGCTGAGGGCAACACGTTTCTGGCGGCCACCGTTGTGGCTCTAGGAACCACTGGACTATGCCTCTTCGGCTCCGACGCCTTCGCGGACTCGGCGAAGGCGGGGACGCCCCAGGAGAACGAGGGAGGAGACGCCCCAGAAATTGAGTCTGGGTTCGAAGACCGCGACTCCCACGTAAAGTTGTTCGCGGGCAATGGAAACCCAGAGCTCGCGAAAGACATTGCTACGAAGCTCGGCATGACCCTTTCAAAAATTACGGTTGGAAAGTTTTTGGACGGGGAGACCAACGTGAAGCTGGAGGAAAGCGTGCGGGGGAAAGACTGCTACTTGATCCAGCCGACGTGCAGTCCATCGAACGACAATTTGATGGAGCTCGTGTTGATGGTAAGCGCCTGCCGCCGCGCATCGGCGAAGAAGATTACGGCAGTGATACCGTTCTACGGGTACAAATTAGAAATTGGGGGGGAAAGCGTCAAGCGAAAAAAGTCCGTGGACTCCACGGCTGCCATCGCGGCGGCCGACGTCGCAAAAATGTTGGAAGTCATGGGGGTCGACCACTTCGTTACCGTGGACTTGCAGCCCCCTGGACAAGGGCAGATTCAAGGATTTTTTGCGAACAACACGCCCGTAGATGACATCGAGGGAACTCTGGCAGGTGTTGAATACTTCCGCCCCATCGTGTCCAAGAATGCAGTCATGGTGTCGGCCAGCCCTACCTGCACGAAAAAAACTAGAGATTTTCAATCCGGGCTCATTGGGTCCGGGTACCGCTGGAACGACGGGGAAATGGAAAAAATGAAGATTAAACTTGCCCTGTTCATTCCGGAAGTTGCCGTCGACGACAACGTCTTCGTGCCGGACGTCCCGTACCCCCACAGCTTGTCGAGAGACGACAAGGAGCGGCGCAGGGAGCAGAAGAAGCGCATGTACGGGAGCCTTGACTTGGTCGGGGATGTGAAAGGTAGAGACGTCATTATTGTGGACGATATGGTAGACACCGGCTCGGCACTCCTGCGCCGAGCGAAAATGTTGAAGGAGAGGGGGGCGCTGAAGGTGTACGCGTTTGCGACCCACGGGGTTTTCAGTGAGAATGCGCTGGAGCGGATCATGCAGTCGGAGCATTTGGAACAAGTTGTCGTGACGGACACGATCCCGTGGCGACACGATAAGAAGTTTTTGACACCACGCAGTGAAGGGGAAGTTCCCAAAGTCGTGCGTGTGTCCGTGTCGGGCTTGGTCGCAGAGTGCATTCGAAGGGTTCACGACCGGCAGTCACTGAAAAAGTACACCGACTACCAGTCTCAAAACATTGAAGAGAGGTATGCATCCCAAGGGCTGGCCTGAGGGGTTCTTTCTTACAGAGTTTTTAGGAGATTATTTTCGCAGGGATACTCGTACAAAGTACTTCGTATTATCTTTACAAGATGCCTGTTGTTATGAATCTGATAAGCTTGTAGTTTATGCTTTCTAGAATTATATCTAATTTATGAAAACAAATTATAATATTACGCCCAGGCCAACTGATCAAAATCGTCCCGTTGTCCTTTTCCTTCTGGAAGAAGACATCCGAGTGGAGCGAGCTGCTGGGGAGTTCCTCTGCGAAGGAGTAGACCGCCTGACTGGGGTGTCTCTTTTCGCTGGGCTATTTTCGCGGCTGGCTCGCATGATGGCCTCCAAGGTGTTTAAATTCGATTCCTGCTCCGACACCACGGTCTGCTCCAAGACTCTCAATCGGTGCGACACAACGCTCAAATGGTTTTCAAAGACGCCCATCTCCGAGCGCCGGGAGGCCTCGTACGCCACAAACTCGTTCCTAATGTCTTCCCTGACCCCTTTGAACTCTTCCAGCTCTTTTGCGACGGCCACAAACTTTTGAACTTCCTCGTTATTTACATTGCCGCTGCTGTTCTCCGAAATAGCGATTGTGTCTTTCAGCAAGATTATTGCCTGGTCAATCTTTTTCGAAAGGGCTCCTACTATTAAGGCGGCCTGTTCTCGCTCTTCTTTTGCAATGCGAGACTCCTCCTCAAGCTTTGCTATTCGCTCTTCCAACGACTGCTGGGACGTGGCCTTAGAAGCGATGTCTTGTTCCAACTCTTGGTGCAACGATTCCAACGCATCCTCCCAGTCTACCTTCGCCACCATCTTCCCCATAAACTCCTCGCACAACTCCTGTTTGATCTGCTCAGACAGCTGTTCTGCCAGGCGAAATCGTGTCTCGGCTTCGTCGTGTTTGTCTGTGGTGCTATCGGGCTGAAACGCGTCGAACTGCACCCTTAATGAGTTCAACTTCTCTCGTATATCATCCATCCCTGTGATGCTCGTGTCAGGGTCGCTGGTGGCAGGCGGGCGTTCCACGCTCGGGCCCGGGCGCTTCATCGTCGCCGTGCTTGGACTGCTTCCGCTGGGGGGCGGAGATAACGTGATTGTGTTATTTGTCGCGGGTGCACTGGGACTATCAATAGCAAAAGGGTCATCGACCCCTTTTGCCACCCCCCACCCATCACTCTCGGCGCGATTAGCGTCGAAAGTGCCTACATTAAAACCCGTAACCGTGGTTTTCAGCGGTGTCCACGGCGCCCCGAGGGTGTCGCCCAGCATGTTGGCAAACGGGTTGATGGGATTCTCGTTCGACCCTCCTGTTTGCGCCTGCACGAAGCCTGTGGGGGCGGGCAGCAATGCCGGCTCCCCCGCATCAATGGCTTCATCCAAAGACAGTAACGCTTTCCCTTTTGCGCTGTGGTTTGACAATACACCGTGCATCCTTCTGTTCATTTTCAGGGTGTTCGATATTTTCTCCAGCCACCGCTTCGCTTCCAGCTGCTGTCCCTCCGCAATTCCTTTGTCGAGCTGCCCCAACGTTAGTTCCTCAAAGTTGGTGTTGGAAGTCAACGCGTCGCTGATGCCCTCCAATTGCTCTGCTCCTGACAATAGAATCGTCCCGTCCACAACAAGTTGCATCAGCGTTGGATTCAACTGTATGGCCCGGGCCAGTTCGCTCGCGCCTAATTCGCTCAAACAAATATTTTGCAAATCCAAACGCGCCAAAGCGCTGGCCCTAGGGATTGCTCGTGCAAAACTTATAAGGGCGCCTTCCGTCATGTTCAGATTAGCCCCCAAATAGAACTGAGACAAGTTTGACAATGATCCTGACCCATCCACCAACAACTCCGCGATATTTGCGGCGCTGTCGTCCGTCAGCCCGTTTGAGCGGAGCGAGAGGCGCTGAAGCGGGAGAACCGTGCAGTGGACCGAGGAGATGCCCCCTTCGTTCAACAGGGCCTCGACCCCATCGTCCTTAATTAAATTTGAACTCAAGTCTAAACTACACAATCCATAATTGTTCCCACCACTCGTGGCATTGCTGGCAACTTGAAACATGGCAGTCCACAGACAGTTCGCTCCTTTGTTACCGATACTATTAAATCGCAACGACAATGATCGGAGCGACCTGGCAACTAATAAACCGTTGGCGATAATCCTTGCGCCTTCACACTCGATAGAATTGCCCTCCAGGGACAGCTCTGCCAAAAACGTCGGGGCGCCGAGTTCAAACGAGTGCATCAGTTGACCCAAACTCTGAATCCCCAGCCCCGTGCTGCTCGCGTTTAAAACGCGCAGTTTACTATTGTGCAAGATTCGTGCGATCGCCCCGATTCCCTCGTCCCTCAAATCGTTGCTTGAGATATTTATTTTCTCGAGGGCTTCACTATTCTCTAGCATTCGAGCGACGTGCGCCCCCGCAGAACAAGGTAGACCGTGTCCGCCTATGTCCAGGTCACGAATGTGACTCCCTTCTTCAAACAAGCCCGCCACACATTCCAAGTCTTCCTCTTTCATTGAACGCCCAAGAGTCGAACTGTTTAGATCACATCGGTCTTCCCTAGCATCTTTCAAAGCGTGAAAAAATTCAGTAACCTCTACAATGCCCCTTCGGTCGCAAGCCAACACGTACCTTTCGGCAACAGAGTCGTTGTTCATGGCACACACCTCCCAACCACACAAACTAGAAAGGCGAGCGAAGAGAACAATCAGGCGTTACACGTGAGTACCGGAAGAACTGGGGTGGCAAGGTACCCTGCCTATTTCCAAATGTTATATTTTCTTCTAACAACCCCAAAGCGTATGAATCGTTTCTTTTGTTTCTCAACAAAAACACTGTTTTTCCATTTTTTTACCGACGTTATAATTTCAAATATATTATTATACTTAAACCAAATTAAACAATACAATTTTGAATAGGAATATTATTCGGGTTCACGGATTCTTCTTCTTCCTTCCAATAATAATACACTCCTCCTCAACACAATTCTTCTCCCTTCTTTCCCGTCCAACCACCAGACAGAAGAATCGAGAAAATATTATATTCGAAAGAATTTTTTTAAAGCACTATTGACGATTGATTTATGTGCTTAATCGTTTATCAAAGAGTGGTAGAGGACTGTTCTCTTTGAATTGATCATTTTGTGAAGGATTGAATAGTACGATTTGGAACGGCGTGGACATTTTTTGTGGTGGGAGCAACATGTCCAGCTTGGCGGCCGGCGAGGAGTACAGCGACGTGTCACCGCGTGCGGTGCTTCGGGCGCGGGTGGGGAGAAAATTAGAAGAAATTGTGGACACGTTAAAAACAGCGGGTCGACAAGAGGAGTCTGTCTTGGTGAAGATTCTTGATTGGCTGTCGTTTGCATTTTGCAACGACATTGAAGCTGCGTATGAGTTCGGTGTCCTCGGAGGCCACAACGCGTTGTTGAAGCTCCTTGGATCGAAGAACGAAAACGTGGTTGCTGCCGCTGGAGACGCAATAGACTCTTGCAGTGTAAACTGTGCGCAGTTTCCGATGAGCAAAGGACTTTCCATCGACGATGAAGACAGGCGTCGTCCGTTGGAATTTTTGTTCGAGCCGCTGAAAGGGAAAAAGGTCCTCCTTCGCATTGTTCCAAAAAATGCTGGGGATATCAGCTCAAGCGACGGGAAACCAAACTCAACGGTCGGGTATTACCTTTGGGACGCGGCGATAAAACTAGCATGGTGGATTGTACGGAACGGTGAATCGATTTTTCGAGGGAAAACTGTGCTTGAAGTTGGGAGCGGGGTCGGGCTGTGCGGTGTCCTGGCTTCGGCGTTTGCAAAGCGCACGTACATTACTGATTTCCACCCTAAAATTGTGGCAACAGCAAAGTTCAACATCCTGTTGAATTCGGAAGCTGCGCACGTGAACAGCGCCCCCTTCAAGGACGAGTGTTGCATCTCATCCGCCAACGTAGCCAGCGCTGTTCGATGCGATTGGGATAAGTTGGAAGAGGATACAAGCGGTATAGGGGAGAGAACGGTCGATGTGATCGTCGGCTCCGATGTCATCTGCGAAGAATCGGACTGTCTCGGGGTTGCGCGGATGCTGGACCGATTTTTGACCGAGACGGGGACGGGTTACTTTGTCCTTGGCTCGGACGCCAACCGGTATGGCGTGGACAAATTCTCCAGCATTATCGCTTCGCAGGGCTTCGACATAAGCTCCATGGACGAGGCTATCTCCGGAGAAGACTGTTCCACTTTTCTGAGGAAGAATCAAAATTTTAACTCTAGGCCGCACGATAAGTTGGAAATGTTTGTGGTGAAGCGCATTTCTTAACGTGTTGGAAATTTATTCATATGGTATAACAGCCAATTTTCTT
>LT642445.1:0-17620 GCA_900128585.1 Stramenopiles sp. TOSAG23-3 | reverse complement strand
CGTACTTTTCAAGCTTTACTTTCCGAACGCTTTCGTCCTCATCAAACCCTTTCAGCTTTCCTTTCACCCACTCGCCCCTTGAACTGTCAAATGACATAAAACGACCGATGGCATATATAGATACCACGAAGGGAAAAAGGACCGACAAAAAAGCCCGCATGCCTCAACTCAAAGACGGCAACGCCACTACCACCACAACTGCCGGCGATTGAATAATGAACAACGCTTTTATCCAACAAAAACAATGTCCTTTCTTTCGCAATGACAAAGAAACTATCATGAATTTCAAGTGGAAAAAGGAACAAAAAACTAAATTTACTTTGGAACAACATGTACATACTTTTCTATTTGTAAAGGTTTTTTTTTGGAAAAGATACGCGCCGCCGCCGTCGTCGTCGTCGCCGCTACTCTGCGGTACGACGATACCAGTACCTGGTACCTGGTATTAATACCTGTACCATACCTGGTACCTGCCTGGACGGTAGTACGGTACCAGGTTCCAACCTGTACTGGTACCCGTCCTGGTCTGTACCCGTACCGGTACCTGGTATTATACCGTACCGTACCAGTACCGAAGGGACAGTGTTTGGATGATGATGATTGGCCCGCCGCCGCCCGTTGCGGCGCACCCAAGAAAAGGGGAAGGATTAAAGAAATAAAGAAGAAAGGGCGTCCTAAACCTGAAGAGTAAGAAAAAAGAATAGCATTGGATTCGTTGAACGTTTAATAATACCGGGTACAAGGAAAAGGATTATTAACAATAATATACCACTAGGATTATGTCGTCTTCGAAGCAGTCCTTCAAGTTCGTCTTGGTACCAAAGAACCCAAAGGACCCGATTCAAGAGCTTGTTTGCGAGTACAATAGTAGCACGATCGTCCAGTGTTTGACAGACCAGTGCAAAGTTCACTACAAAAAAAATGCCGTGGTGTCGAGCAAGAAGCAGCAAGCCGCGTACCGAGAGGGTGTGGTGAAACAAATTTTGGAGAAAAACCCAAACTTTAATGTGGTGGAACAAGCAGCGGTGCTTGACCAGTTTATGGGGATGCAAATGGTCGCCGTGGAACCTATTCTTCTGGCAAAGAAAGAAAACAACTGGTACGGGGTGTCCATGTACTGCGACGACAGTGCTGGGCAAAAGGAAAACGTTCAAATAAACCAACGGGCATCGCACATCATGAACCTTTGCGGTAGGCCCATGGAAGTCTTGGGAGATGCATTTTTTTCTGCAAGTATAGACGACCAACGGGACTTGTTCAAGCGCTTAGACCTGACCCTTTCGGACTTCAGCCCGGAGGCCAAGTGGGTCAAAATGGCGATGGGGCAGGCGATCGCAAAGGCCCAGTCGGCGGTGGCAAAGAAGGTTGGTGTTACCCCGGCCATGGCTGCTTCATACCGTAAAAAGCTAGACGAGTGGGTGAAAGGAAAGCTGAAAGGGTTTGATGAGGACGAAAGCGTTCGGAAAGTAAAGCTTGAAAAGTACGGCTCGAGGGAGGGGTACCAAAAGTTCTTGGCGAAGAAGGCCGACGCAAAGTACAAGGCGACGGTGAACTAAACAGGATCAACCGCCGACGGGGTAAAATTTGCAAAAAACATTAAAAGCAGTGTGTGAGCGTGTGGCCTACCAATGCTTCTGGTGAAGTTTTAAAAACAATTATTTCGTGTTTAAATTTTAATAAAAAGGATTAGTAAAACCACAAGAGCAAAGATAAGTTCGCAGTACATGAAGGAATGTAAACATCGAATGTTTAGTAGATTTCAGTTCGCAGTACATTAATTTTAATTACTTAAATAACAGCCAATTTTCTTGAATTAATAAAAAGGTCAGAGATAAGTTCGCAGTATATGAAGGAACGTAAACCTTTAATGGACAAAAGGAGCAGATTCACTTTCGCGTGAATTAAATTTTAATTACTCAAACAACAGCCAATTTTTTGTTTTTGTTTTTAATAAAAAGGTAATTCGTAAGAGTCGAATTACGAAGTAAATTTTTACAATAAAAAAAAGCCTAAAATTCATCAGTTTTTATTAATTATTTTAATTACTTAAATAACAACAGCCAATTTTCTTGTTTTTAATTGTCTGAAATTGTTTTTATCTAATAACTTTTCTAAAAGTAAATGTTTCAACAATTTTTGATGTTAAACCACTCAAAATAGGGGAAAAAAATGCAAAATAAATCTATCAAAAAGTACGCATTAATGCATTTTGTTTTTTTTCATGTACGTATATGCATAAAATGTACACCCAAACTACCGCGCGGTTGCACGGCCTTTCCCCCTCTTCTTGCGTTTGGGTTTTTTCCTCTGACTGCTCGCTGGTCGCTTGAACTTGTCCGGGATAAGAATGTTCTTTGAATCCCATTTGCTGTCTATTTGCACGGTGGCAGTGTCGCAAAGTCGCTGAAGCTTGTTCCAATCGTACTCCCACCCAGCGACCTCATTGTGGCTAGCATGGTTCTTTATGGTCATCGGAAACTGCGGAAATCCTGGGTGAACGTCTGGGTTTTTTGCCTTTGCCTTAATCTCGTCCAAACGAGCTTCCCAATGTTTGTCCAGCTTCGTGATGGTCCCCGCGGAGGCGGTCCTGCACAACTCTTTCAGTTTCTTGGCGGATCTGTCCCACCCCGTGACCTCTCGCCTGGACGCATAATTTTTTGCGGCCAACGGAAAATCAAACTCTGGGTGCAAGTCTTTTGTCTGCAGGGATCTCTCTAAATCAGCCTCTTGGTGTTTGTCTAATTTGGCGTCCACTGCTGGCTTCGCCGTCTTCACCAGGTGCTTCAGCTCCTGGTTTGTTAAATGCCAGGACTTGGCCTGCCGTCTCGTGGCGTGATTCTTTATCGCGAAGGGGAGGTCGGGTATGTCTGGGTGCATGTCGCGGTTTTTGCGCTGCGCTATCTTTAGCCGTTCTGCGACATGCTTGTCTAACTTTGTCTTGATTGCGCTTTTCGCTGTGTCCACCATCCATTTGTGCTTCTTTGATACTTCAAAAATATGGTGCAGTTGGAGGGTCGACGTTTTCTTCATATCTATTGGTCCTATAACGTCCTTGTTCATCACGGACACCCCCTTGCTCCCCTTTGCAATCCCAGCTTTGATTGCCCTTATCTTGACACATTTCTTTTTCTGGGCCAACTTTCTCGCTTCGTAGCACGCCGAATCATACCAACTTATGTTGCTCACGTGATTGTTCATGGTCAGCTCGTACAAATTCTTAGACGCCCGTGCGTACGCCGCATTTTCCTCCACCTGCCACTGCTGTGTCACTCGCCTCCCTCCACCCGACTTTTTCCTCCTCCTCCGGACCATGCCAACGCGTTCGAAATTTCGCAACCGTTACCAACCTCCAATCGTCTATATCTATCTACAATTTTTAAACACGCTAATGTTATCAAACACGACGGTTTCTTCCGTAATTGAATATTTATACTGCGCACAATGCCTAACTGTAAAATGTCCTAATAATAAAATGCCAACGAATAATAATAATAAAAATATTTTACATCGCGGTCAGTAATAATAATGTAAGTAATAATAAAATGTGAATAGAGTCGTCGTCTACTATTATTACTACGACTATAATAAGCAAGAAGAAGAAAGAAAAAAAGAAGCAACAACAAAATCGCGAAAAAAAAAAATAATATAATATAATAATAAGGAGAAGAAGAAAAGAAGAGATAGAATATTATAATTTTAAAAGATAAAAATAGTATTAAAATAAAAATATAAACAGAAACAGCAGAGAGATTTTAAATTATTTTTTCCTTATTTCTGTTATGAAGCTAAATAAATAAAAATAATTTCACCCACTATATTTAATACATAGATACAGCATTCACTTGAAACGCCAGAGAGAAGAAGAGAGTTTTTTTTTTTTTGGATTGATTTTGTTGTTGTTGTTATTTTGATGCTCTCTATATGTATTAAATATAATACAGGCATATAGTATAGGAACCGTTTGTATTTTTCAAATTAAATCAAATTAGTTAAAATTTAATGTATTAATCACATAGGAATTATTATAAAAATTTCAATTTTGATGTACTACTAAATAATATGAACTACAAAATCAATTGTTTCTTTATTCTATTTTTATAGGAAAAAGGGTTTAGTATAGTAATAACAACAAAATTGAAAAAAAAAAATCGTTAAAATTCTGCCTTTTTAATTACATACACACAGCATTAATATTTGAACTATTTTCCCTTCTACCCCCCTCCCGTTCTCCCGTTACTACTTTCCCTTTCTTCCCTTTTCATTTTGATCGTTTATTATTTGGTGGTCGTATGTTTATGTAAAAAATAACAACACAACAACCAACACCACCCCCATCGATCTATCATCTATCATCCAATTCATTTCAACCGACCGAGCGACGACCGACAAGCCAAGCAAACTTCTTCTCATTTAAACTGTAATGTTTTCAACGAACCAACAACGACACTCTTTCTTCTAACAAAAATCTACGTGTAAAAAACGGTATCGATAAATCAAACGTAACAAGTTCAAAAGTAGGAAAAGAGAAACAAATATTTCACGATATAGTTATTCATTAAGTTGTGAGAGAAACGAAATTAATTAGACAAAACGTTAAGGGCTGCGTGGAAACGTTTCCAAAGAAAATTAAGGCCGTGTTTCGAGAAATAAACTTAAGCAAGGAAGGACGACGAGAATGAGTCGTTCCAGAAGAAAGAGAGCTACTGATATGGAGAGCGTGTCGGAGACTGTGATGCAAATTTTAGAGGAAGAATTTGAAGACAGCGACACGTTTGAATCGGACGCGACGAATGTGTTCGAACGCTTAAAGAAGCGTGGTAAACAGTACGTTGAACAGAGTAACTTTGAGAAGGGGCTCGGCAAGCTGAAGATTAAGTTGGACGAGGAGGAAGTGGACGTTTTGGTAGAAGAGTTCGATCATCGTGGTAAAGGGGTCGATCCCAGCAAGTTCGTCGCACACTTTGTAGATCTTCTGGACGATGGAAGCTTCGCGAAGAAGAAGAAGAAAAAGACGAAGGGTCGTCGTCACTTGTCGGACACCGACGAGGACGAGGCCGACAAAGACGAATTAGACGTCACTGTCCAGGAGGAAATCGCGGGGCAGGTCCATATGCTTTACACCTCGAAGGAAGATGCCAAGCGTAAAATGAAGAAAGGATTTCCAAGCAACAGCCACGGGCTCACAAAAACGTCTGATTTTCAAAGCCGCCTGGAAGAATTGGGGTTTGATTTTTCGAAGCAGATTATGAAGGCCATTGCAAAACACTTCCAAGGCTCCCGGAGAGGATACATCGACTACAAGAAGTTTATGAATTACACCGCGGCGCAGTACGTAAAAAAAGTTGGCCGTCGCGGCAGCATGCATGGGACGGACATTGACAAGTTCTCAAAGCAACTGCAATCAAAGATTAAGAATTCTGTGAAGACAGAAAAAAATCTGAGAAAATTTTACAACAAAATGGACAGGCGGAAAAAAAACAAGATCGACGCGAAAGACTTGCGCAAAGGGCTAAAAGCGCAATACGGCATCGTGGTAATGGACACAGAGGCAAAAAGGCTGGTCCAGCGTATCGCTATGGATGACTCTGGGTACATTAGCGTCCAAAACTTTGTTTCTTACTTCTTTGGTGATGCGGACCGAGAAAGCTATGGGGATAGCGATGACGACGAATCCGACAGTTCTCAGATTTCGAAAAAGGTTGAAAAGAAAGTCTTCAAGGCGTTTGAAGACCTGCACGAGAGAAAAGTCCTGAAAGAGTTTAAGGCCAAAGATTCGACTGGGGACGGGTACATCAAATCGATCAAATTTATGAAAATCTTGGGGAGGTTAATGCCGGCACTTAGGGAGTCTGAAGTGGACGAAATAATGGAAGCATTTGACCCTAAATACGAGGAGGAGATAAAGTACAACGATTTCATATCCTTTTGCAAGGCAAAAAAAATGCCGAGAGGATACTCGAAGGCCAAAGCCAAGGGCAGGAAGAAACGTGCGTCTTCAAGCTCGGACGACGATGAGGACGACGTTATGGAGCACCCCGAGACAAAAGCCCTTCAGAACATATTTAAGGGATTTTCTACGGAAGATCTAATAGATGTGTTTGAAGAGTTCGACACGAAACAGAACGGGAAAATAACCACGTCGGAGTTTAAACAGGCCATGAAAGACATCGGCGCTGGGCTGGACAAACGGCAAGTAAGAGCGCTGCAGAAAGAGCTGGACCAAGACGGCAGCGGTTCGATTGAGTTGGACGAATTTCTTGCTTTCGCAAAAAAGAAAAAGCCAAAGAAATCAGGCAAAGGTAGAAAGCGCCTTGGAGCGACGAAACGGGTCGCAGAGGCTTTGGAAGAAGTGAGCTTGGACAAGCTGGACAAGTTCATCGAGCGGAAGGAAAATTCACGAACCAAAATGATAGCCACCCGCGATTTGAAAACCATATTGAAGGCAGTCAAGCTGAACGCAACCAAAAGCGATATGGAAGAAGTGCTCGAAGAATTAGAAGATGACAAGGGGAAAATTTCGGTGGACGACTTTTACAAGCTGACCATGACAGAGAGCAGCAGCAAATCAAACAAAAAGAAAAGAGCGTCCGATTCCGAAGAAAGTGATCTCGAGGACGACAGGCGCAAAAGTAGGCGATCCAGGAGGTCTAGGGAAGACAGCGACGAAGAATCTGACACCAAAGGGAATAAAAAATCAAACCGGTCGTCTAACAACAGGTTCAAAAAACGGGCTTCCGGCAGGGACTTAGAGAAATTTGCGGACAAGATCGCGGACAGTTTCAAAGACATGGTCCGCGATGGCGATATGCTGGACCTGGAAGAAGTTTTTGAACGAATGGACGAGATCGATGCCGGGCACATCAGCGAGCGGCAGTTCATAACGGCGATCACTAAAGATCTTGATATGGGAATTTCACGAACCGATTTAAAGTCTGTTTTGCACGAATTTATGCACGCTGATGAAGATGGTCAAATCGACTACGACGAATTCCTAGCATTTTGCAAAAAGCATGGGTACAAGCGCCCGAAACCTCGTGGGGGGCGCTTTGGAAAGAGCAAGTCGGATAGAAGGGCGTCGGGCCGGAAGCTCGGTAAGTTGGGGAAGGCTTCTCGGGGAATCAAGGATATAGAAGACAAGCTTGCGGACCAGTTCAAAGACGCCGTCAGCGAAGGCGAAGCCCGAAGTATTCGAAGCATCTTTGAGATGATCGATACAAAAGATTTGGGTTACATTAAACGCAGTCAGTTCAAAGACGCGCTTTCTGATATGGACGTGGACCTGACGCGCGAAGAGAACGACCGGTTGTTCGATTCGTTTGATGTCAACGACGACGGGCGCATAGATATTCGGGAATTTTCTCGATTTTGCGAAAAACATGGGTACAAAGAGAGTTCTTCTAGGGACAGTAGAAGCCGGGAAAAGTCCGCTAATAGCAGGGATGATGACGCTGGGAGTGCTGTGAGAAAGGCAAAGCGTGCTGTAAAAAAGATGAAAGCCAAAGGCAACGAGAACGATATTATCGATACAATAGAATCAAACGGTGGGAAAGACGGAGTGGTAAGCACGAAGGACTTCGAAAACTCCATCAAAGACTTAGGCTTTGAACTCTCTAGTAGGGACGTAGCCCACCTTTCAAAAAAATTCGCCAGCAAAGAAAACCGTCGCGAAGTGGACTACGACATGTTTTTGGAAGAAATGGGAATAGATTCAGAGAGTTCATCCTCGGACATGGCTCGCGACCAGGATAAAGTTTCCAAAAAGGTTCAAGAGGCATTCATCACGTGCGCGAACGGGGGCTACTTGGATGACGTCCGCAGCGCTTTTGAAGAGGAGGACGGAAGCGGGTCTGGGTTTATCCCGACCGCTCGGTTTCGCTCGGTGATAAGAGCAGAATTAGATGCCGGCCTGTCCGATACCGAGTTCAAGGCTTTGTGCCGAAAATTCGAAGACAGAGAGGAGAAAGCTGTCGACTATCGTCAGTTTTTGCGCACCTTTTCGAAAGCCACCACCGGGGCAGTCAAAGGCGGCACAAAAGAGCAAAAATTGCTGCGAAAAGCCCAAGGTGACTTTGTGAAGTCTTTGGGGAAAACGCCGGATGAAATGGAAATCTTAGAAGTGTTCGAAGCGTTCGACGAGGACCTGGAAGGAGCAGTCAAAACCCGAGATTTTGTGGTCGCATTGAAAGACCTGGGGTTGAATCGTTTAAGCCGCGACCAAGTGCACGCCCTTGCAAAGCAATTCGGCAATGGTGAGAAAGATCAAGTCGACTACAAAGCCTTCCTCAAAGCAGTTTCACCGCACGGGAGGGAGAAAGGAAGGCAAGATATGGCCCAAAGACTTCGTCGTAAAATTCGTGCCCGTGCAACGTTGTACTCAAAGGAGAAGGGGCGGCACCTCGATCTGCGCAGCGAGTTCAAAGATTACGATACCTCGGGTTCGGGAGAAATATCGAAGTCAGATTTCGCACAAGTGGCGAATGAGCAGGGCTGGGACTTGACAAACGAAGAGATGAAGTGGCTTCTCCACCAATTCGACCACTCCAGCAACGGCCGCATCGGGTACCTTGATTTTTGCCGTTTCGCTTCACTGGATAAGGGCGATATCAAATCCATCGAAAAGCGCCTGAAGAAACTGATACAGGCAAAGAATCGGGAAGGCGTGAAGTTTTCCGAGCAGTTTGAGTGGTTTGACACATCTGGCACTGGGAAAATTGGGCCCAAAGACTTCAAAACTGCGATGGGAAGCCTGGGTTTTCCATTGACAGACATGGACGTAGAGCTTATCATTGACCGTTACGATTCAGACTTTGACGGTAAGATAAACTATTCAGAATTTTTGGAGGCGTTTGCGTACGATGATGAAGACAGAAGCAGTCGTCGTGAGAAAACCGCCAGAGGAAGCCGCGCCTTGACGACCCAAGTGCCCTTGAAACGAAAAGGAAAAGATGCAGGTAAGTGGAGCACCGGTCTCTTCTATGACTGGACCCACGGTTTGGGCGATGCCATCCAAGAGGCTGCAGCTCCCGCCGGACACTCCCACGCTTTGGTTGGTCTCCCGGTTGCTGGAAGCGGCACCGTCGGGGAATTTCTTGAAAAGACAGCCTCGCCCCAGGAACGGCGCAACTTTTTTGAATTAATGTTCCTCCTGTCAACATTTGAAAAGCGCCTGGGCATTCAGCAAGCGCAAAGAAGCTCAAGCACGAGTGGGGATATCGTCATACAGCTAGGCACTCGTTTGAAATGTTCGATGAAGTTTGAAACAGAGTAAGATGGTGGATGAGAAATTTGCAGTAGTAAAGTTGAAAACAAATTATAAGTAACTATATGAGATAAGTTCGCAGTATATTATGTGAAGACGATAAATTTTAACTACTAAAAAAATAGTCCCTGCTGTATGGATACAATGGAACCGGTAAATAAAAAAGTCCCCGTACCTGTACCTGGTACAGGTACCGGTAAAACTGAGAAGAACGGAATTTAAAAGGAAGGAAGGAGGTGAATGGTGTTGTACGTATGGGATGGTGTTACGTGGTTAGTTATTATTATAATAATTAAAAATAATTTAAGCAACCAAAGTGAACTGAAGTCGATCGAAAGAAGAACTTCTTTTTCTGTATTTTGTAAACATGAAAGACCGGCACCTGTTAATTCTGAAATTTATTGCACATAAACTCATACATATTCTTACGGACGATATTACGCATATATGTAACGAAGCAATGGCTGGAAAGTGCGTTTGGATTGCAAGCAGGAAATTGCCGGTTGAGTGCGACGCTCCTCCTGGGGCATTTCTGTCCGTCCAACCTCACACGAACGTGGGCGGACGTGTTGTACTGTTGCCGAAGCCGGGCGCCCTCGCCGAGCCGCAAGCGATTGGTTTGGAGACCATTTCGTCCGAAATTTTTGATATCATCGGAAAGTTTCTTCCAGTGCATGAATACCACGGAATTTCTGTCCTGTCATCTAGGTTACGTGTACGCGTCGGAATCGACGAATGTGACTATTTCGCGAAGAATTTTTTCCAAGGACGAGGGATTTCTAGGCGTTTGAAACTTCACCCATTCGAAGAGTACGTTGAGTATTCACATTCCTTGTATACATCCAGGCGGTTATGGGAAAACATTTATAACTGCTCCAATAGAGCATCGTTGGGGCTGAGAAAGGGCGCAGTCATGCAAAATGTTCGGGAAATCGAAAGCCAGATTTTTGGACAAAAGCTACCAATTCAATTCTTGGCTTCTGTTTTCGTTCATGACGGCCAGGAGATTAATTTTTCTGGGAATTCGTTGATAGGCGATGGGCTTTTCTTCTTGAGCCTTGAAAAAATTGTAAATATTTACAAACGTCTCCAGGCATTTGGTCTTCAAGCGACGAGATTAAAGAACTTATCTCCCGAAAGTGCAAAAAGAAGGCTGGGAAAGTCTGTAAACAGAAGCATCTTGCCTGTTTGCACTGGGACAAGCTTTGATCAGAGATTCATGTATATAGATTTAAGCCACAAAAACCATCCAGTAGGGATTAGTTCACCCCTTGGGATGACCAGGACTCTACTGTACGATAACTGGTTTTCCTTTCTCGCGTCGCTAACCCCATAGTCTCAACCACATCGGACAAGAGACATATCGGTTTTATATAAAAGTACAAAAAAAAAGTACTACTTACGAAAAGTATGATTAACGAACTTGACATACGTTATTTGTCTTTTTAAAACAAGAAAATTGGCTGTTATTTAAGTATAATTTGTTTTTAAGTAAAATTAAAATTAATGTACTGCGAACTGAAATCTAGATTTAGACATTTTAGGAGCAGAAATAAGTTCGCAGTATATGAAAAGGAACGTAAACCTTTAATGGACAAAAGGAGCAGATTCACTTTCGCGGTGTATATGTGAAGAAGATAAAACTTAATTTTACTTAAAATAACAGCCAAAATGTTCGTTAGAATTTTGAATAAATTTTAAAGAACAGCAGTTTTATATTTTGGTTTTAAATGGTCTCGATCATAAGAGATCCCCCAAATCGTCCATGTTGAAATCGTCTTCATCGTCTTCGTCTTCTTCGGCGTATTCCATCGCCGATTTCTTCTGGTTCGAGTGAGCCTCCATTGCGTCATCATCTTCGAACAGGCGATCATAACTTTTCGCATAGGAGTCTTCCTTCCGGCGCTTCAACAGTGCAGCCTCTTCCTGCTTTGCCTTTTTGAACGCTTTCTTGTTTCGCCTCGTCTCTTCCTCGTCCCGCCGTGTCCGCTCTTTTGCATGGTCCACGGCAGTGTCTGCCGATTTCGTTTTTTCTAGCTTTTTCACCAGTTCCCTGTTCTTCTTAACCATAACACGCTTCACTTTCTTTCGGTCGTGATAGGCTACGGCACCTACTTGCATAGTCTGGGGGTCTTTGTGCAAATTAGGGAACGGAGTGTATATGACAGCGACTTCTGCCCGTTTGCAACCCTCAATGGAATTGTTCTTCACAATCTGGCAGCACTGGTTAACCACAGCGGGAGGTAACTTGTCCCACGTCATCCCCAGCGGGCATCTCAAATATACGTGCGCAGAAGATAAGTTGTCAACGTGAAACCAAACATCTTCCGGCCACCCACCTATTTCCAAAAGCTCCTCGTTTTCAAACTTATCCCGCCCCATGTACACCTTAAACCCGCGCTTCGTCGCTTTCTCACCCAGCGTGTAAAAAAATACCATGATCCTTTGTGTCAAGCCAACCGTCTTTAACTTTTTTTGAGCGCGATAGAACCTAACCTTTTCTCTTTTACATTATATCAGAATTAATCAATGACTTCAATGCAAAAGAAAACCAAATTATTTTCTTCTTTTTATCATCTACTTGTATGTTGTAATTCTCTAGTAACACACAGATTATTGAAAAAAAATGATGATGATCGATCTCGCCGATGGATGATCGCGCCGCCCGCCGCCCGGACGACTGATATACCCTTATCCTAACTCCTTCATGCCATTTCGCGGGTTCTCTTAAATCTCGTGACTCAAGAACTCTTTCAGTTTTGTTTTTCTATACAGCTTATTACGAGTACATAGCATCAATACAAATGAATTCCTTCTTAGTTTTATAATAATTCCCTATATACAGTGTACTTGTAAGAATATCTACTACAATTGTTCATTGCCCTATGTGCACTGTATATATTATACTTGTATTATTAATTAGAATATATTTGTTCTTAAATTCCTTCCGAACAGAAAAAATGAATCAATGAGTGGGTGTCTACCATTTTTCTATATGGGAATAGCATCTACCGCGGCCAAAATCATCTTCTTCAGCTTCTTCATCATCTTCTCCTCATTCATCACTTTCACTTTTTTACTTCGTAGTAGTAGTACACCACCACCAACAACAAAAACAAAGGAACTTGAAAGGGTTTTGTTTAGCTGGACGAGAGCTGTTAGGCGTTCGTCAAGAGCAAATAAAAAGTAATAATAAAGAAAGGAAAAGGAAGAAACAACCCAGGCAGTTAAGCCGTTTTTTGCCCAGTCAGCATTTACCACCCCAAAGCGCTTGAAGTTCTTTTCTACGTCTCCTGACTCTTTATTTTTCAAGACTTATCTTTGCCTTAGGAACTCGCAGCAGCGAAGCAAACCAAAGTATGCCGAAACAGTCGCAAGTAAAACGGGGGAGGAAGAAGAAGGTCGCGAAGGGAAAGAAAAGGATACCCGAGGAGAGAAAGTTAAAGTCAATTAACGAGATGAAGAGATGTTTTGAACACGGCTTAAAGCCGGACTTCAATTGGCTCGATGGGAATGTGTTACATGTGGACTACCGAATAATGGGCACGAAGGCACCTGCGGCGGGGAAGATCCCTGTTAAATCGTACTACGCAATCTTATTGGGAAATGGTATGGTCAAGTGCGTGGGCCTTGTAAAGGACAGTCGTAAGAGCAAGACACACACGGACCACAAGTTGCTTGATTTTTTTGCTCAGAGCAACCAGCAACAAACGTTCGGGGCAGTCTCGGGGTTTACAAAATTCATCGCCATGTACCATTTCAAAAAGCCGAGAAACCAGGGCGGCTGGGATAGGGTTCAATACAAAGACGACAAGCATACAATCAACCATTATCGGGAATTTGCGAATGCAAAAGCAAAAGGTAAAGCCAAGGTGCCAACGAAGGTGGTTAAAAACAAGACGTCGAAGAAGGTAATAACCAAGACTTCGAAGAAGGCAAAAACCAAGACGGCGCAGAAAGCAAAAGCGAAGGCGGGGAAGAAGGTTGAAACCAAGACTGGGAAGAAGGGGAAAGGGAAGACGGTGAAGAAGGAAAAGGTGGTGGCAGCCTTGCCCGAAAAGGAAGTAGACGAGGAGACAGACGATGAGACGGACGACGAGAAGGACGTTTACTTCCAGACGGGGGACGTGAAAATGCGCGAAGATGACACGGACGATGTGCCAGCAGGCACAAACCTTGTTGCGAAAACCATCTCATCATCGGCAGCAGAGGGACACTCGGAATGCACACCCAGCAAGTCTGTTGATAAGCTGAACAAAGGGGAGGTGAGGAGAGTTACGGTAAAATTCGAACCTGTGGGTGATGGGGTGCTGGGTGATGAATTTAACATTGGGGATAAAGTTCAGAAAGACGTGTTTGATTCAGATTCCCAGTCGAAGGAATACTGGGACTTGAACAAATATTTCCCTCCGCTCGTGACTGGATCGTTGGCCCCGAATATTCAGGACGCCCCCAAAGAGCCAGACTTCGTCTTCTCTCAGGAATCTGACATCTTGCCCGTAGGTGGACCGTTGATGCCGAATTTTCGGGACAGGTTGGATCCAAACATGGACATGACAGACATTATGGAATGTTACCGCCAAGATATCGACTAAGAGCAAGTCCTGAGTCTTCCAATTTTTTTAAGTTAAACATTTTAGTTTTTTATTTATTTTTTTAGAGAGGAGAGAGTTATTTTAGGGTTATAGAAGAGGGTATTTATTATTTTACGGAAAAAAAGGAAGAATTTTAGAAGGAGAGTGTGGGGGGGATTTTGAGATTAAATTAAAAATATGTTGCTTGCAGTCCTTCTCGAAAGTCTTATTACTTTATATAGTTATAGGTAAAATAGTATAGATATGACTGATGTGATACTACTGCCGGTACCGTAGTCTTATCATCATCAGCCTCTTCTTATATATTGATGATACGAGTAGTACTACGAACACCGACGACGACGGACTTGAGAATATTAGGATTAGTAACTAACATTTCCTCTTCTTTTGTATAGAAATGCTACTAGTTGATTCTCACGCCATGTATATTGTTTATAAACCCCCGGAAAAGCAGGCATTGCCTTAAAAGGCGAACAGCAACAATTCTGTTGAAAGGACAAAGCCATTCAAGTGTCTACGGCTTGCATTTTACAGGATGAGAACGTTCTTTTGCCTGCTCATACTGCTGGTAGATATGATCACAACGAACGTGAGGGCGGCGAGGGCACAAACGGAGTTGTCCAAGCGTATGGAAGGGTCGCTGGGGCTTGAGCACATATTCCCTAGCGACGCCGCAACGAAGGACGATAGAATTGCTGAAGTTATTGCGGAAGAGCTGGCGAATAGATTAATAGACAAGACGCTGGAATTACACAGAAAGGACACCGCCGAGAAGGGGAGGCGACGGTTACTATATTTTCTTCATAAAACGAAAGTGACCAAACACGTATTTACAGATTTTTCACACCCTATCGTGGACTCCATTGGGCCGTCATTTGACGCCATCACAGAACCAAACGCAAAGTGTGCAAATATCATGACGGGGTGGGCACAGTGCTTCTTCAAGTGATCAAAACCTGGGCTGCGCCAGCAGCCGAGCGAGAGGGTGGGTGCGTGGGCCGTGGACGTTTAAAGCACGTTTCTTCGGCGTGGAGTTTTTTTCAATTTTTGTGTTGGGTCGGTAAAAGTGGGTAATGCGGCCAAAATTAAAAGGCTGTGTGCGTAAATATGCTTATATAAATTAAATAACAGCCAATTTTCTTGTTTTTATAAATTGAAACCTACGAAATGAGCTGTCTGTCCTTATAATGCTCTATACATTGTTGTCTTATATACTTTAGTTTTCAATTTCTGTCTTAAAGACTAAAGTTTTCGTCGCCGTCCGAACCGTCGTCACCGGTTGTCGAACTATCATCCTCGCCCTCTACCGGCGCCGGTGCCTCTGGCTTTTCTGCCGCTGTGTCTGGCTTTTCTGTCGCCGTGTCTGGCGCCTCGCTCACCACCTCTGGCTCTTGCGCAACAGCCACTGGCAGAGTTGTAGGCACTTTGTCTTGAACAACATGGTCTTCAACACTACCATTTTCTAGCGGGAGCTCCACGCCCCTGCTCGCTTCATCAGGGCTGCCAATCGTTGATAAGTCAGTTTCGAACGCAGCGGAAAAGGCGGCTGTTATGTCGATCGAATTGTTGGCAAAGGACGAAAACGTCGCTCTCTCCTCCGATTCTTCAACTTCTGGGGTTTGTGCTGCAAGGGTCTCGGTGTTGTTCAATGGAACAACATCTTCCATAGCCGATTCCTTGCGCGCAGGAGTCGAGGGCTCCGTCTCGCCGTTCCTACTCCTCCGGTGGTAAGAACTTGGCGACAACGACATACTCTCAACCAAATCATTTATTGTCAGGGGTTTGTTGTAAAATTTCACAAGCAAGTCCTCATCTTCGCCACCCTCCTGCTTCGACTCGCCCTTTCGAATATCCTTCAAAGCGGGCGATCCCCGGGCCAATGGTGTATTTTTATATGCCTTCTCAAACGCTACGTCGTCCTTTCCACCCCCGCTGTCTTTAATTTCTAACGCCGTTAGGCTAGCCAATGCAAACTGCTGGGCATGTTTTTGCTCTTCGACCCTAGCTTCTTCCGCGAGAGCGGTCGTTTGTGCCGCCTGGACCTTCATTTGTTTGGCCTTCTCCGACAATCGTTTTACCGCCTCCTGGTGGCGCAGCAGCTCCTCCAAAGCCCGTGCGCTAGCCTCTTTGGCTATCTGGGCTTTGTTTTCTATTTCTCTAGCCTTCTCCGAGGCAATCTTTTGGACCCGCTTTGCATCTACGAACCTGGCCATTGCCCGTTCTTTCGCAGCCATCACATTGTTCTCGGCCTCTTTGCGGGCGTGAAAAATCTGGGCCCTAGCTTCCTCACGAATATCTTGAAGGGATTTTTGGATTTTTTCCGTCCTCAAGTCCGCTTCCTGGATTCTCTTCTTAGCCTCGTTGGCAATACCTTTCTGCACATTTGCCATGTGCACCATGATGCGCAACAGCGTCGTCTTGGAAAACGTCTCGTACAGGCTTAATCGGCTCTTTAGGACATGTTTCTCGCTGCTGTTGACCAGCGCGATTTCTCGCGCTAGGAACTGCAGCGCAGTAATGCTCCACATCGTATTGGGGAATAGCGCATCGTACTCGGCCATGCTGTCTATCGTCGGCTCGCGTTCAATATGGGAATAGATTATGCTTTGCATACCGGGGCAATCGAATTTTTTCACCAGTGGCAGGGCTTTCCAAAATTTCAATGCACCCATGTCCATGTCGTCCACATTTGATCGGCACAACAGAGCGAAGACTTCCATGGATTCGAAGTCACATTCGACCTTTGTCAGGCCAATTTGATACGACGATGATTCTTCATCAAATGGCAGCGATGCGGAGGATACGAGCTTGTGGAACACCGCCGAGACGTGGCAGGCATCTTTTGCAGAGGTATAAAATTTCCTCTCAGGATCTGTTTCGTGAGTAAAGCAGATTTTCAAGTCATCTAAAAGAGATATGCTGTGCGCCGTCTGGAAGAGTTCTTCTCCGTTCTTTACAAAACCGATCAAACCTAGCAAGGCATTCTGAAAGCCATCGTTTTGTTCCGTTGTGTTTTCCACTGGAACATCTTTGGACACTATGCTGGCCATTTGTTCGCTTACAATTTTGCTGAATGCTTCATTTTCCTCTACGTCCATGTCCTCATCGAAGTCCGAGAAGTCCAGGTTGTCATCGATGAAGTGAGAGGTTTCATGGTCTAAGAAGGACAAATCGGTCATTTTCGTTTTACTACGTCAGAGAAACTCCTGGTCGTACAGCGAATGATCGAGAACGTCGTCGATGCAGGGCAATGAATTCAACCTTTGTTAAACTTTCCAATGATGTAAAAAACAAACCTTTCAATTTTCTAATCATTCATATGTAATTAGGTAATACGAAGTTTACAAACAAACCAGGTGAAAATGTGTTCTTCTTTGGCGCAAAGAGAAAAATAACTTACCCAACATTTATTTATACGTTATAAATTTTATTAAGAGGGTGATGATGACACGTCCCTTCGGTAGTACAGGTAAAATAAGACTATGCATTTAAATACTTATAATTAGTCTATATATATTATACGAGAGATTAACGAATTTATTATTATTATTTTTTAAAAAAAAGTGTAAAAAAATATGAGAATTCTGGACCATATTTTATTTTTTCTCTTCTTAATATATACGAGTATACCAGCTTATACGTCACGTCGTATATTATCGTATATTTTATATCTTCCTCTTCCTTCTTCTTCTTCTGATTTATTCTCAATTGTCAATTAATAATAAGAAAAATAATAATAAGAAAAATAATATGAATGATGATTATA
>LT642444.1:0-17661 GCA_900128585.1 Stramenopiles sp. TOSAG23-3 | reverse complement strand
AAACTGAAATGCGCAAGTAGATATGTACAATGTTCAACATACATTCTGCGTGAACGTTTACTTCGTATTCATTTTCTATTAAAACATATGTGATATGAATATATAGCTGATTTTTTAGAGAGACGACTACTACTATTATTATTTTTTCATCACTTTTTTTTTTCTCTTCTTCTTCATCTCTCTTCTTCTTCTTCTTCTTCTTCTTTTTCTTCTTCTTCTTCTTCTTCTTCTTCTTCTCTTTTTTTTTTTTTTCGCGAAGAACAAAGAAGAAGAAGAAGAACAACAAAGGCTGAATGAAAAGTATAGAACAAAAAAATTATGGTTGTGGTGGTGTGCGGTGCAATACGTGACATACTTGTAATTTGTATATTTAAAAATATTGACCCTATCTGAATCATTCAGCTACGGGATCTCCTCATTGCTGTGCTGTGTCCTGTAAGGGACCGGTCTGGCTGGCTGGGGAGAGATGAGGGATTATTTATTAGGAATTATTATTCTACCAAATACCTTTTTGAAAGGGGACATATTTATTAAATATTACATGGAAACTTTCGCAGCATATTCCTGCAATCTATTTTCAACGGATTGCAGCTTGGTAAAAAGGTGCTTCCGCGACTTAAACACTTCGCCTTCCAACTGCTGGATTCTTTCAGCCCGTTTCTTCTTTAACGCCAGAAGAGACTGTAAGGACTTTTCCGTACTGATAATACTCATTTCTGCAACAGGTATTCCCCGCTCCCGCTCTTCAAACGTCGAAACATTCGCATTTTGGTAAAGGATGTTTTGCCTGCGTATCATTAAGGCATTCAGCGCCTCGTCCCTTTCAATCATGGAAAAAAAGTTTGGCTGGTGCGCTGATGACTTCCATTTTAAAATTAATAGACGAAACACTTCGTCGGCGTGGTCGTAGGATGCCGTTTTCATCACTTCATTTTTCAATTGAAAAATCGATATAAACTGCAGCCGCCGTTTGCTTGGGCGTTCGTGCCACTCCATTAAGGCACCGAGGAGTTTTTCGTAATTGCGACGGTCTTCTTGTTTTATGGCAAGGGCCTCCAAGAAAGTGTGCTTCCAGTGCGATGGCCCCAGCCGCAAAAACTTACCCGCCGCGTATAGGTTTGCTTTCCACGTGGGGAGCCTCTTTGCCTTTTCCTCCACACGCGCACTTTCACGGACCACCTTCTCATAGACATGGGTCCACGACTCCAGGAAAATCCCAAGCCCGCTGCCCTCAAATGCATTTTGAAGATCGACTAACTTCAATTGCCCATCGAACGCAAATATCATTGTCATTATGCAATGTTTGGTACAAATGGGACGAAACGTATCAAATATGACGCCCCGCGAATAAATTCAATTGCTAAACAGCAGATAACCAGCGACCGGTTTTATGTAGTTTTGTTGGGGGAGAATTTTTGCTCCAGCCAAACATGTGGAAGAATTGATACAAATATTAATACCCCGACGGATTTTGCGACAGTCATGGAATGGTCACACACGCAAATAAGGTTCGAAACCCAGTACGCGTCTGGCAATGTCTTTGTTAGTGTGGGAAAATCGCAATCTAATATTAAGTTTTGGAGGCCCGGAAATGTTGTTATGGGTCCCCTTTACCCTAAACGAGTTTTTCTCAGCACCAATGGTCACATCGATTCCGAAAAATGGTTTCTCATTACAGATTGCAATGTCAATGTCGACGGGAAAGGAAAGCCCAGGGCCACCGAACTTATGCGGGATAACAAGAAAATGAACGCGGAAATACGAAGATTGAAGCAGCAAGTTGGATTAACGCGGGAAAGTATAAATGCTGCAGATGCAACGGATAATCCTCTTCATGTAGCGTCAGTCAAGAAAAAGAAAACAAATTTGAAGTTTAATATGGTCGCCAATGGCTGGGGTGGTGATAATTAGGAGAATAAATATTATATCAGTATATTATACCAGCAGCCAGCAGCAGAGAACGACGAAATAAGTCCGGGGACCGTCGTTCGTTGTGTTGTGACATATATACCGTACTACTATGAATAGAGTAGTAGTAAGTAGTAAATCTGATAGATTTTTTTAATCTATTTTGGAAACTTTTTGTTTTACTCATAATCGCGCATATGATTCAAATTAGATACCGTATCAACCAAAACAAAGCAAAAACAAAAACACAAGGACAGCATAGTACGCTATAACCGGCATTAATGTATTGCAAGTTACATTAAAAAAATCTATCAGATTCATTATTACTATTACTAATAATAAAAAAGTAATTATTATTATAATCATATGTAAAGAAGACGACTATGAAGAATACAACTATATACAGTTCTTATTATTATAATTTTATTATTTTAATTTTTTGTTGTTGTGTTGTGTTGATTAATTATTAAATCAGGACTACTAAAACAAGATAAATTATCTCATATATTTCTTCATTAGATATTTCGCTCGGGAAGTAACAAATTTCATATTACATGGCATTCAAAATTTGAAGAGTTTTATCACTTTGGAAATTCTTGAATTTCTACATATATGCAAAGATGGAGACGAAGGATAGTGAAGAGATCCCTACCAAATTTGCGGATTCGCCGTATGTTTTAATTCGATCGCTAAGGGCCGTGCTGCTCGAAGCCAGGGATCATCGACGTTTGGTTGTGGACCCCAATCGTTTCAAACCCGGAAATGTGTGGGCCAAATATGAAAAAACCACCCATGGCAAAAGCAAAGACCATAATAAGCAGCATGACTAAAAAATTTGCTACATCCGCTGCAGTGTTTGTAATGGCTCTCAATATAACACGCAGCGAGTCAAAGACTTGCAAATAACGAAGCCCGCGTATGGCGCATAATACCATGTTTGCACCAACAAATTGCTGTCCTTGGCGGGCAGCGTCCATGTGCGGCAGCAAGCTGTAGTACGCTTGCGATTTTGAGTTAATCGCAGTAATGAGGTCTCTGCCGGGATAATCAAATATAATCGAACGGACTGAAGACAAGGTGAAAAAAGTAAACAAAGTCATGCTTGCAGTGTCAAACACGTGCCATGGCGTTAACTTTGTCAACCCCGCGCGGAAATCCATCAACAGCTGGACCCAATAGTACCCAATCCCGAGGTTCAGCAGGACGTTGAGAACAACCTCTATTACTCTGTGCACCGTGAAAGGGAAAAACAAGCGCGTGCCAGTGAACTGAATGGACGGCACCATTTGACCTCCGGGGTGCCACTCGAACACGAACTGGCAGGTCATGTGCAAATTCAGTCCTAAATGGTACATACCAAAACTTGCAAATAGTGCGCGTGTTACTTCTGGGTCCACAAACATGGAGTTGGGCACTATTTCATCCAAATTTGTGTCCTTTGTAGCAAGGTTTTTGCTGCCTTTGACCCGCCCATATCTCATCTCATTAACTTGATCAAAGGCTTTCGAACGGTTCAAGGGGATGTCCACTACATACCCGCCTCCATAGTAGCTCTGTAATGCGCCGCGGTACTCTGGCTCCTGGGTATCGGAAGAAGGGAACCATTTGTATGGGTATATCGTTTGGTTGGTTTGCGACCCGTCAAACCGCAAGGAGGAAGAAACCGTCGGCACACCGAACATGGCCCGGTCAACGAATTCCTGGGAGTATTCGGCCACACAGGACGTTTTCCCCCCCGTAATACCGGACTTGACGATTTTTAAGGGTATATCGCATCCCGTCTTGGCTCTGGACATTCGTACCTGTCGGAAACGGATCCCGAACAGTATATTGCTAGCATCGTCGATAACAACTTGGTCGTCAAATGGGTCTCCATTGTTGTTATCTAAAGAGTTCATTGTCTCGTCGTAAATGCCAGGGAGTAAAATTTGGTCCGTCCAGGCCCACATGTCTTCAAAATTCCGTATGTCTTGGAACTTCAACAATCCAAACCCGTCGGATGAACTCGGTGCAAATGCAGGTTCAACGAATCGCTGCTCCATGGCATGCGCCAGCCTCCGTTGCTGATTCACTGTTGCGCTTACACAAACATAAAGGACAAAAATAATGGTAAAGGCAAGGAACTTTTTCGCTAGGATTTGCTGCCCCCCTACAGGCTGGATTGCTACTCCCACAACCAAGTATATCGAATGCGTTCCAGCCTTCCCCGGGGGCAACTGGTCTAAGGGAGGGGCGCGGAATAGTAGACTGCCTGTATTAACATCTACCTCTACGCTTGAATCACGCTTATACGTTTGAATATTGAAAACAGGCGTTTGAGTTGTTTCGCCGTATACAGTGGTGTAGTAAACGGATCTTGCAGGCGTGCCGAACCCTTTTTTAACGTTTGCGCCGAAATTTCCACCAGCTATAAGTATAGAGGCATTTCCCTGCGTAGCGAGGTGTGGTATAACCTCCTGTGTGTTAGGGTCGCGAAAGTTGCTAACGTATGGTCTCCCGTAATCAAACTCTTTTGTCTCTAGCGATAGCTGCCCCCCCACGTTAATAGATACCCTCATGCCCTCTCCAACTCCAGCTGGGGTCAAACATTTGATTGAACTTTCATCGCCCGTTGTTTCGGTGATATTGCAGTATTGCGCTGTGTATGAAATTACAGCACCTTGCCCGGACGATGTAAATACGACTTTGACATCGGCTTTCGTTGGCCCATTCACTTTACACTCGAGTATTCTAAATACGCCGCCGTTCGATAAGTCTCTGGACAAACCATTAGTAGGAATTATCACAGGTTCATCGGGTTTCATTGAGTTGACCATGGTGCCAAACACCACGGATCCTCCACTCCATGCTTTTTCGGCGGGAGAAATTTTGCCAACGGTAAGTTTCACTTTGCCATTAACTACAATAGTCTTAAACCGAATCTCATTATGGGACCAAGTTTCAATGGATGGCGTTACCAGTGTATTGCTTATCGTATCGGTTACCTCAAGTGCCCCAACAGCCGATGTTCCAAAGTTTGAACCTTTTAAAGTGATGATCGCTCCTTCGTTTCCGCTATCAACTTTGCTCAAGGCGTCTATCTTTGGACTGCCGTACGCGATCCGTTTGGTGCCATTGGCGTCGAACATTCTCATCTGCCCCAATAAAGGTTGGACCGTAACCCCCAACACTAATTCGATTGCCGTGTTAGATGGAACATTAGCCCCATTTGGTAATTCATTCAGGGGGGGAGCGGTGAATGCCAATGTTGTCGAGCTTACACTTACCCCTTTTAATAATGTGTAATCGTTGAGTTGTGGAGGTAGAGTGTTCTGGCTGGCGTAAACAAATTTGTAGTATACAGACCTTGCAGGGTCCCCAAAACCAGATTTCACATTGAGTCCAAAATTTTCCCCCGACAGGCTTATCTGCGCAGATCCATCAGTGTTGATTACGTCTAAATTAACATTTGAAATGGACGGCTTGCCATAACCAAATGGCTCTCCACCGCCCAACTCACTGTCTTGCTCTTCGACACTGACCCCTACTTTAAAATCCTGCCCGATACCCGGGGGATTGAACGGTTTGGCGTTTAAGGGTTTCGTTCTGTCGCTCTGAACAACACGGTACGCGTCAACGAAGACCCAGGTTTCCGAAGCTGTCTCATCGGCCATGTTCGAGTCGCAATTGCTTGAAAAGGGGATGGAGCAGTAACACTTTCCTTCATGTGTACCGCTTGTGTACACTAAGATTTGGTAAAACTTGTCGTTATACGTACTGATGCAGTGTTCGTGGCATTTTAGCCGCTCCGCGGGGGAGTTTTCCTGGCCTGTGAGAGGATAAAATGTGTTCATATACCCAACCCCGTCAGGGCTGTATTGGGTTGAATCCGCTTGGTTGTTGTTGCGGTTACAGTACCCAGCGTATGCTTTCTTCTGGATGAGCATTTTCTCAGTAGTTGCGGCGCCTGTTATTGTGTGAACAGACGCCAGTACCCAAAGGCACACAGATACGATTCGTAGAGCGTTCATGATGTTTCTTGAATGTACGGTTTCGTACGGTATAAATATGAATACAAATGCTCGTGATTCTCTTTCGTTGGATAAAATGTTTCCCCCATCCGATTAACTTTTCGATTCCTTCTCGTTTCTTTTCAGAACACGACTATGTTTACTTAAATTTTATACTTTCTCTTTCGTAAACTCTCAAAGAAAACAATTAATAATTGGAGGATAATAATCCACTAAAGTAAGGAACCACGGGATATTATTCTCCATACATCTTAGTAATACAAGATGAAGTTTTCCTGTCTATGTATACATATATCTCCTTAATCATCAAAGGAAGGAAATGATCTAGAAATTATTTAAACGAAAATAATTAATCAACGCCCTTGCTATTTGTATGTATGGTTTATTAATATATACAATTAACGTCGAATTAGATTATGAAAATTTCGTTAAGTTTAATAAAGTATATTATTGGCCCTATGGTATTAGATGTCTTAATTATTCGTATTTATTATAATTAATTACGGCTATTTTATTTAAAGTTGGAAGAAAGAAGAAAAGAAAGTCTGTAAAATTGATTTTAGAATACCATTGTAGTACTTATAATAAATGTATATATTAATATACACTCACCATTAGCTACGAGGACTACATCGTTAAAGAAAATTATTTAATAGGAAATAACAACTCCTCATCACATCATAAAGAACACAGAAGGAGAGGTAGGTGGTGGTTTAAAAATGCTTTGAAGAGGTTGTTCCTCTTTGTTTGGTCGCGTGGCGTATTCAATTTTACCTATTTAATTTGTATTTTTTTTAATTTATTTTTTTTGCCGTGGTGTCTTTACTCTTTTTTTACTTCTTTCTGTCTTTTGACTCTATCCTCCCTCCGTTCATTTCAGAGAGAGAAAATACCATTGTACAAATAAAAGGCCTCGATCGATCATCATCCAAATCGAAAAAAGTGAGATAAATAAAATAACATGAACAGAGTACGGGCAACGTTGGCTCTTCGTTCCAAAATGTTCTTAAATTTTAAACAATATAGTAATAGAAGGGAATTCCATTTTTTCATAACACAATATGTATAGTATGATAGGTATATATAATATACAAGTACGATTTATTTAGAAAGAAGAAGAAAAATTCAAAAAATATACTTCCAAGTTCCTCACTCAATGCTATTTCGATGTTAATACTAGATACAAATGATGATATGAAGCAAATCAATCAAACCACTTTTCTAATTAAGGGTTTTTTAATCGAGGATCACATAAATATGTATAGTTTATATGAATAAAGCGACAAACAAGTAGTTAACAAATTGTATTCCCATGTAAATAGATACCTTAAACATAGAAAAAGATAGTTTCTCAATTCATCTTCTTATAAAAATAATAAATCAAAAATCAATAATAATAATAATAAATAAATAAATATTATTATAACACAAAAGTATACAAGTAGTAGGGGGAAGGAAGAAGAAAGAATCATCCAACAATGCACGAACGAAGAAAGTAAGAAAGAAAGGGAAACGAAGTTGGTCTGTGTATACATTTACAAAATACTTTGAACGGACGGAAGCAATAATAAAAAAGCATTCGCTTGTGGTTTAACTTTTTCCATACGAATACTTTGCATTTTGTATACCTTTTACAACTTTCCACCATGGCTTCGCTTTCCCTCGACTTCATGTACGACGATGACCAGCTGTACGGCAACACCATGTCAAACGCCCCACGGACTTCTCCAGATTTGTACCAGGACCGTAACTTTGCATTACCGTGCGGCGCAGATCCAGCTGCACTGTCGCGTGCGCTCGTGTCTGGGCGATACGAGGACAAAGGCGAACCGATCAAACTCGACAAAGGTACCACCACGCTCGCGTTCGTTTTCAAAGGTGGTGTCGTTGTGTCGGTCGACTCGCGTGCCTCACAAGGGTCCTACGTTGGTTCGCAAACGGTGAAAAAGATCATCGAGATCAACCCGTTTCTTTTGGGGACCATGGCCGGTGGTGCTGCTGACTGCCAATTCTGGGAGCGAAACCTAGGCATCCAATGCCGCCTTCACGAGCTCAGGGAAAAGGAGCGCATTTCTGTTGCCGCCGCCTCCAAGCTCTTGTGCAACACTATGTACTCGTACCGTGGCTATGGGCTCTCCATGGGAACCATGGTCGCTGGGTGGGACAAAAGCGGCCCACAACTTTACTATGTCGATAACGATGCGACCCGGCTTCATGCCATTAAAGGGGAGAAGGGCGATGGCCGCCCGTATTTTAGCGTTGGAAGTGGTAGCACGTATGCTTATGGGGTCTTGGATAGCGGTTACAAGTGGGACATGACGGAGGCGGAAGCCATTGAACTGGGACAAAAAGCGATTTACCATGCGACCTACCGTGATGCATACAGTGGAGGAATCAACCAAGTGTACGTTGTCCGTGAAAATGGATGGGAACGCATTGGCGGGTGGGATGTGAAAGGCCACCACGACCGCTTTGGTATGGAAGCACGAACTGGAGTAAGGTAGAGTGTTTGAAAACGACAACTTGACAACTTTAGACTGGAGAAGAGATTTCGTATTTTATATAAATGGTAAGTATCCTAGTTGCTTGGAAATTTCATTAGTAAGATTTAGTCATAAGTTCGTACGTCGTACTCGTACAACTTTAGATAAATATCGAAATGACATGTCTTGAAAATAAATATGTACAAACGCACTACGCTTTGCGCGCTTTCAAAACCGGTCCCTCTCTACTTTCTCTCCCCCTTCAATCCTGTCGTGCAGCACGGCGGCGACAATGCCAACGGACTCTCAGGATACGGTTTTCACCCTCCGATGTGCCCCTCTTGTTCGCACGTCGGGCGTGCCGACAACCTCTTTCTCGCTATTTATGGTATCAAAAATGCAAGACGTGGACGGTTTTCCCTCGCTACGGGAACTCTTTGACATCGAAACCGGCGTGTCCCGCTTAGGAGAAAGGTGCATTCGCCGGGCGCCGCCTATGTCGCGGTTGCCGGACGGAGACTGCAAGTAGTGCGGGCGAAGACCAGCGCTGGACAGCACACTACCAATAAACGTAATCGCACACGTCAAGACAAAGACCAATAAAAGAGCGGGCAATGCCAACGCGTAGTACCGATCCGGAAAATATTCCAACCATGATGCCAAATCAGGGGACGTTTCCAACCACGGTGTCATCAAAATCCAAACGGAGTAGTACGTGTAGCACAATACACTAACGACAATTATAAACGCCCCCAAAGCGGCGTCCCCCATGGTTCTCAACTGTTGCCACGTCCGTCGCAAGGAAAAACAAGTTCGTTCCCCTTGACTAATTAATTTAAAATTCTTCCTTTCGATCATCTAAATCCTATGTGTTACGAAAACAACAATTGGAATAAATACGTATCACATCACCGAGATTCTCAACGAAATACAAAAAAAAAAGCAGCAGACGAGGCCATTTGTTATGAGAAGTAACTGAAGTTTACATTACAAATGAAGGAAACAGGAAAGCATGGAAGTCTACTGATAGGGGAGGACATGTCTCTGAGGAGTGTATGCAATTCTGCTGTTTTGTGTGCCAACGTTGGTTTCTTATACGTTGGTTTTGTGACGAATACATTGCCTTTACATATAGCCCATAGAATCCATCATCATGAAGAATGGCGACGAGGAAGATCTGTCAAAGCTGAGGGCCTGGGATGATCACAAGGATGCAGATGCCCATGAAGCAGCCGAAAAACTGTTGGAGGAACGGAAAGTGTCGTCATCCAGCAAGGTGGTGCCTTACTCTGAAAATTTAGCACAGAAGGTTTCATTGGAAGTGGAGCAAATCGAATCCAGGATTGAAGATGCCGAGGAAATCATGGAAAAAATCACGGGGCTGCACTTCCACCGAAGCCCGTACATGCGAGAGACCCAAATCGGCGGGCGCATGGTCGGGGGCAGCAAACCGCACGACCTGGACAAATATATGAGCTTTGAGAGCACTAGTTACATTACCCCCGATACGGTAGAGGAGGAGCGTTGGTACATGCGAATGACAAAGAAAAAGTGGGGCCGACGGCGCGCGTTTTTGTGGCTGTTGTACGCCACCATTGGGGTTACGGTGTCGTTGCTGATCACCCTTATACTGCAGCTGTGTGGTTTCATTGAAAAGACTCGGGTGAAGCATACGGGATACGCCTTGGCGAACGACAACGTGTCCGGAGCGTGGCTGATATGGGTAGGTAGCAGCTTGGGAATGACGCTGGTAGCAACCTTCGTTGTACTGTTTGAGCCCGCGGCAGCTTCCAGTGGGATACCGGGGCTTATTGCGTACTTGAACGGTGTCGATCCACTTGGCGGGAAATCCCCGCTGACGGGAAAAAGCACGAGTTTCATTTCGTTGGAAACCATGTCCGCAAAGATAGTAGGGATGGTTGCCTCTATACCGTCTGGGCTGGCCATTGGCCCAGAAGGCCCAATCATCCACATTTCGGCGCTGGTCGCCATGTGGACAGCGAAAGTGGTTCAAGCCATCGAGCGAAAACTGTCACCTGGCCACTCCATGCATGCTACCATGGGCGAGCAACGGGACTTTCTGGCGACTGGGGCTGCGTGCGGAATTTGCACTGCATTCCGGGCGCCGCTGGCCGGGACTCTCTTCGTTGTCGAGGAGGCTGCCTCGTTTTTCACTACGAAACATTTGGAATTTACATTTTTTGCTTGCTTGGCAGCCTACTGGTGCCAGTGGACAATTGGCGTGAAGACCACCGGGGAGGATGCTGCGTTGAGCAAATTCCAACAAACGACGGGCTTCTTCTGCAACCTGGACAGCCCCATCAACATGATATTTTATATTGTCGTGGCTGTCATTGGGGGGTTGATCGGTGCCTTGTTTAATTACATCGTGGAACGATGCAACCGCTTTCGGACCACTCATGTCAACAAAAGTGCATGGAAACGTGTCATAGAGGTGGCGTTGTTGACGTTGGCGACTGGGACTGCGGTGGTCTTTCTTCCGAAGGTGGCAGAGTGCAAGTTCGCATCGCGGAACTTGGTCCTAAAGGACAGTGCTGGCTGTTTGGCGCCGTCCGACATTTACCAAATAAGCCATGGCACAGTCTCCCACGATTACATCACGCAGATCATAGAAGAATCCATCAGCTATTCGCAGAAAACGAACGGGACTGCTTTTGATTTGTTGGAAAAGCTGAAAGCGTACCGAGTGGAAAGCTCTCACAATGACCCCGAGCATGACGTGGTCATGCTTGATAGATTGAGTGAGTTCACGGTCCTTCATTACAACCACTCCTACAACTGTAACAAGGACCACGAATACAACGACATGGCAATGCTTTGGCTCAATGGGGGGGTGAAAGGCGTCAAGGTGCTCATGCAACGTGGTTTTCCGCACATGATCTCAAAGAGCACGCTCTTTATATTTTTTGGGGTGTATTTCGTGTTGGCGGCCCTAACGGCTGGCACAAGCGTGCCCGCCGGCCTGGTTGTCCCGATGCTCTTGATTGGAGGGAGTTACGGGCGCCTAACGGGCCTAGTCGCCCTCGATGTGAAGAAGATGTACTGCACCGACTACCAATCGATCACAGGCGACCCATCGGACGTGTACTTCTGGTCTACCATTTACCGGTGGATGATACGAGACTGCAGCATGCCCGACCCGGGTACATTTGCCGTGGTAGGGATGGCAGCGTTTATGGGCGGAAGCGGTCGCATAACGCTCATGCTTGCAACGGTAATTCTGGAGTTGACCGCAGACGCCGGCATGATAGCCCCCGTGGGCATTACGTGCGTATGCTCTATGCTTATTGGAAACCTCTTCAACCACGGGCTTTACCATGGGTTGATTCCGCTCATGAACATTCCATTTTTAAACGCTACGCCGGCTCCAATCATGTACGTCTCTCGTGTTCGCGACATTGTAAAGGACCGTGCTGTTGTACTGCACGAGAAAAGCCACATTGGCGAGCTGAAGTACTTGGCGTCTCGCATAGAGTCGGGGAAAGTCACACACAACGCCTTCCCCGTTGTAAAGGAACCCCACTCACCTCAATTACAGGGTTTACTGACGCGGGTTGACTTGTTCCGCATATTAAAAGAGCTAGAACGCCCCGAATTGTCCAAAGATCTACTCTGCGGCGCCGACAAACGGACGGTCAACGTCATGAAATACGCAGACCGGTCCCCGATCACTGTTTTCCCCCATACAACCGTGGCGCGGGCCTACGATATATTTCGCAAATTGGGTCTGCGGCACATGGTGGTGGTTGCTAGGAACGGGAATGTCTGCGGGATGATCACGCGAAAGTCTCTCATGCTTTTCCGATTGGTGGAGCACCACCAGAAAGAGTTGGACCTGGTGAAGTCTCTGCAGCGTAAAGTGCGCATGAAACAGGCAAGAAAACGGCAGGCCCAGAAGGCCTGAAAGAGCGCAGCCATGTGTGCGCTTAAGTGGAGAAATATAAAAAATAAAAAAAGTTACTTTTGCATTTTTTATCCTAAACGGTGAACGTATTAGTGTGTATTGTGAACATCGACAGCCATCCATCTCTCGCCACCTCTCCCAATTCTTAGCGTTACTTTAATAATTTGTGTGCGCTTCAAAATTTAATGCTCCTGGGTCCACTGTATGCTCTTCAAGTCGACGCCTTCCTGCACCATTTCCCACAACGGGCTCATTTCTCGCAACCGGTTCACGTGCTTGACACACAAGTCTACCGCGAAATCAATTTCCTCTTCCGTGGTGAAACGGCCAATACCAAAACGAATCGAGGTGTGCGCAAGATCCTCTTCGACGCCGATTGCGCGCAGCACATAGCTAGGCTCTAGCGACGCGCTGGTGCACGCGCTACCACTGGAGACAGCAATGTTCTTGATCGCCATCAGCATACTCTCGCCCTCGACGTACGCAAACGACAAGTTCAGGTTGCCCGGGTAGCGGTGTTCTTTGTCACCGTTCAGGATGACTTCGTCGACCTGAGAGGTGATTCCATTGTACAACTTTTCTGACAAGTAGGATATCCACTTAAAATCGTTCTCCATGTCGTTCTTTGCGATTTCGCAGGCCTTCCCAAGCCCAACACAGAGGGGAGGCGCCAGAGTGCCACTGCGCAGCCCCCTTTCTTGGCCGCCACCACTCATGATAGGGTCCATTCGAACGCGAGGGCGCCGGCGCACGTACAACGCCCCGATGCCTTTCGGGCCGTAAATTTTGTGGCCACTAATGGACATCAAATCGATTTTCATGTCGTCTACGTCCATGGGCATTTTTCCAAACATTTGCGCCGCGTCGGTATGAAAGAACACCTTTCGTGAACGGCACATTTCTCCAATCTCCTTCAAGGGTTGCACGACGCCAATCTCGTTGTGGACCCCCATAATGCTTACCAAACTAGTATCGGGTCGAAACGCATTCTCTAAATCTTGAAGATCGATCAAACCGTTCGTTTTCACCGGAAGGTACGTGACTTCGAACCCTTCCGTTTCAAGTTGCCGGCAAGAGTCCAAGACGCACTTGTGCTCCGTTTGGCTGGTGATGATGTGCTTCTTTCGGTCGCCGTAAAACCGAGCAACGCCTTTGACCGACATGTTGTTGGACTCCGTCGCGCCGGACGTGAAGATGATTTCCTTCGGGTCTGCGCCGATGACCGACGCAACGTGGGCACGGGCTGTCTCAACGCTCTGCTCCGCATCCCAGCCGTACTCGTGGGTGCGACTGTGGGGGTTTCCGAAGCGTTGGCTGTACATAGGTATCATGGCGTCCAGGACACGGGGGTCCGTCGGCGTAGTCGCCTGGTTGTCCAAGTAAGACGCCACCCCTGGCAGAAAACCGTCTTTGATGTCGTACTCCGATGTGTACTTGTCATCAAATGATATGATATCGTTTGTCGCCTGGTACCGCTTGTCCTGTTCCATCTGCTCATGGGACAAGGACGCGTGGGGGGTCGCAGAAGCGTCCGCACCGGCCGCAAACGCCCGACGGCAGATATGCCCCGTGGCCGAGAGCACCGATCGTGCCCCCCCTGCAAACTTCCGCATCATCATTGTATCGTTGTTTGAATTGTAAACTTGTTTAACGTAAGAATATTTTGCTTCCTTGTGAGCGTGTTGTGAATGATTTTTGGATGTTTTGTAAATTGGACAAGCTCATTTACTTCTTTGACAATATTCTTATCGTGTCAACATACTCGTCTTTTAATATCTTTACTTCAATTAATACTAATTCATAATAATAATAAATAAATAATAATAATAAAAAATATTACTATTATTATTACTGTATAAAATACAATAATAAAAATTATTATTATTATTATTATTTTATACAGCAGTGCTGTGTAGACTATAATTGTTTTCCTTAGAAATTAGTAAAATCAACATTTGTTTCTTCTATCAAATAATAAAAAAGTATATACAATATAATCAATTAAGTATATAATTAAAAAAAAAGATTTCCTTCTTATTTTTTGCACTTCTTTGCTTCTTCTTATTATTTAATATAAAAAAATATCGAATAGTATTTATAAGTAATTATAAATAATTGTAGTTAGTCGTTCTAGCTTCTATCTTTATTATAGGAAGAATCATTATTTATTTATATAGACTCCTCGCTCCTCGTAAAACAGGAAGAAGGAAGAAAAGAAAAGAGGAAGAAGAAGAAGAAGAAATAATTTAATTATAAATATTGTACATTTTTTTCAATTTGGATGGACGGACCGATGATAGCTTTTGATGATACGAAGTATTAAATAATGTGGGTGCGATGGATTTAATAAATGCCACATGCAATATGCCACACCTTGTTGTCTTGTTGCTTCTTTCTTCTTCTTCTTCTTCTTGTGAGCTCCTTCCTCCATTCGTTATTATTATTAATAGGCCATATAATAAAAAATTATAAAATTAAAAAAAATAAGAAGAAGAAAGAAGAAGAAAGAAGAAGAAAGAAGAAGAAAGAAGAAGAAAGTACAACAACCAACAACCCACAACCAAAAGAGTATTTATTATTAATAATAAAATAAGCGAAAAAGAAAGAAAGGATTGTGAATGTGGTGTATAATAATAAATAAATACTATAGAGAAGACAGAACAATATGTATATACTTAATAGCCATTTACTGAATGCTTTCACTCTTCTGTACGCACATAATCACTCTAGTGTACTTTGTTCTTTCCTTCTTTGTTTTACCAAAAGTTAAAGTAGAACACGAGAAGTGATTCGACTGAGGAATGGCACTTAGACAGCTGTTCTCGCAGCGTGCTGCGGTCGTGGGCCGTGCCTTGGGGAACGGTCGGGCCCGGCAGAACACAGTGCGTTGCGCGCGGCGTGCCTTGTTTGGGGCGTGCTACAACCCGTCGCAGCGTACATCGTTTCTTGTGCACGGATCGGCGTCGGAGGAGAAAGAAGACGGTGCCTTCATATCCGGCGCGCCGTTTCTAGTCGCGTTGGACGGCCACAGCCGCGGCTCGACGTTAGTGCTGTCACGCTCCTTCCACGTAACGGCGCAGCGCGAGAATTTCTTGATCTATGGCATGGGGGCAGCAACTGCTATTTTAGGCATCGGTTGGGTTGCAGATCAGGCCGCTGCAAAGTCTGAAAAGAATGCGAAAATGGAGCAGAATATCCCTGAATCGAGCGGGGGCAAGAATTTTTACAAAGGGGCGTTTGAGCCAGAAATGACGAAGAGGGAAGCGGCGTTGATTCTAGGGGTTCGCGAAAGTGCGTCAAAGGAGCGCATCCGGGAGGCACACCGGCGCGTTCTTATGTTGAACCACCCGGACACGGGCGGGTCGACGTTTGTTGCAACGAAGATTAACGAAGCCAAAGAAATGCTGCTGGGATCAAGTGGTGCTTCTGGAGGCGGCGAATAATCGTTACAATGTTTACCTTTTACGAAGTACTATACTATATAATTTGTTTTACGAAGTACTATTATCATCATTTCATATCGTATAACGAAGTACTATACTATATAATTTGTTTTACGAAGTACTATTATCATCATTTCATATCGTATACGAGACGTAATGAAAAAGGGCGATGTAGTGTTACGAGTACGAAGTACAAAGTGTTATTTTATTCTCACAAAAAATGGTCTATAAAAGATGAAGATATTTCCTGGTTCGCACTTAACTTCTACCACCCACTTAAAAATATACAAGACGGGGTCTTGTACTCCTGCTCAGTCCCGTTCCTCCGCCTCCATGTCTTTCGGCTCCTTGGGTTCCAAGTCCTCCCCGTATTGCAAGGCAAAGTCACAGTGGCTAAAAACGTTCTCCACACTCTCCTCGTCTTCTATGTTCATCGCAACAAAACTTACCATGTTGTACTCCTCGATAAGGCTCGCTATTGCCTCGTTCAGGCCAGCGTACCTGTTCGTCATGCTCTGGTTCAACAGCGCAAGCAAAATGTTCTTCTCCGGGTACAAGAATGCCTCCAGCTGTTCCTTAGGGACTAGGTCGCACTTCGTGATAACATTAATGTGCGGCAATTCCAACGACGCCATGGAGGACAAGGCACACATGGTCCCCGACAAAAACTTTGCCGCATCGTCCGCAAAAAGTGCATCAATTAAATACACGCCACACATCTTGATGTCGCACGCCTGGCCAATGAAATGGAGAATTCGTTTCATCACCGGCACGTGGCTGAACAATTCAATTTGCCCCGGGCAATCAAACAAAAAGTAACAGTCGCTCCCGAACTGCTCTAGTTCGTTCTCCAACCAGGCCAGGTTATTGGCAAGGTACTCCATACAAAACAACAGGCCCCCGTTCGGCCCAAGCTTGCACTCTTCCATCGCATCTTCCACCGAAATTAAGTCGCGAATGTCCACAGCCACATCATAACCAAAGTTCTCGGCAGCTGGGTCTAAGTTAATAATACTAACGGAGCGTTTTACCACGCTCGCGTGCGTCTGTATAAATTTACAATAGGTCGACTTTCCAACCCCCGCCGGGCCCATGATGAACTGTCCATAGCGTGTCATCTTAAACGCTTCGGTGGTGTCGCTTTCAGTACACGATAACACTCAGTTTTTTAAAACTCTACACCGGTTCCGTAAAGTCCATAAGAAGCCGTCAAAAGTATGAAAATCTGCTTCCTTTCCTTTTTAATCAATTCTTCTTGATGATTATTTGTTTTAAAATAAAAAAAAGTAATAAAAACAAAAAAACAGTTGTTATATTTATTTAATAATAATAATAATAAAAAAATATAAAAAATACTCCTCCTCTCTCCTCCTCTACTACGGTACTACTAAGAAAAAAAAGAAGGTAGGAGAAGAAGAAGAGGAGGAGGAAGAAGACACCATAAATTATTTATTATTTTATTTTTTAAAAATGTTTTTAATAAGAATAAAGAAGAAGAAGAAGAAAAAAAAAAGAGGTATTTTTAATAGTAGTAGTACCGTACTTCTTCTTTACACTACGGTATTACGGATAAAAAATAATATTTTTTTCCCCTCCTCTTCTTCTCTCTCTTCTTCTTCTTCTTTTTTTTTTCTTCTTCTTTTCTTTTTCTTCTTCTTTTCTTCTTTTCTTCTTACTTCTTTTTTTTTTCGTTCTTCTTCTTCTTCTTCTTTTTTTTTTTTTCTTTTTTTTTTTTCGTTCTTCCTTCTTCTTCTTTTTTCTCTTTCTTCTTCCTTTTTTTTCTTTTTTCTTTCTTTTTTTTTTTTTTTTTTTTTCGTAGCTTTTTCAACCGCTTTTTGAACACCTTCGTCTTTTTGTGCCTGTCCAGCGCGTCCTTGTTGGCAAAGTGGCGC
>LT642442.1:0-17676 GCA_900128585.1 Stramenopiles sp. TOSAG23-3 | reverse complement strand
AAGAATCGATCTCTACAAACAATGGTGGTGGTGGTAATTGCGGTTGCGGTAAACCTAACCCTGAACAGGGTGGTGACAATTGCGGTGGCCATGGTATAATTGAAACAATTTAAATGATACGAAACGTCAACAAAAGAAATCGATCTCGACAAACAATAGTTGTGGTGGTAATTACGGTGGTACAATTAAAAAAATTACTGCAACATTAAAAAAAAAAAAAACGTAAAAAATAATAATCATATGGAACCAACATATAAACAAAAATAAACGCAAAGGTTTATTTGTGAAAATATAATAACTATGAAATAAAAGAACGTAAACAACGAGCTGCAACGTGTGCTGTGTAAGAAATGAAAAAAAAAATTCTTCTTTTACTTGGTAGGTACCAAGTATAAATGAGAAGAGTCGTCTTAAAGCAAACTCTATATAATTTTTTTTAAATTCTAATATATAATAAATAACTCGTAGTACCACCAGAACCCTTAACACGAATTATTTATAAATATTGTATCACGACTCAAGTATGGCTACTGTGTTCGGTGGACTGTCAAAGATTTGTTTCACCAAATGAAAATTGATCGTGTGCCCTGGCTTATGAGCAACATAATGCCCTTCGATTGGTGCACCAACCAACGACAAGTCCCCAATGCAATCCAACAATTTGTGCCTTGCCCATTCATCGGGAAACCGCACAGGAGGATTGACAATGTCGCCGTTATCGTCGAAGACAAGTGCATTTTCATAGCTACCTCCTAGGGCCATCCCTGCCGCCCTCATGTCGCTGATCCAGGACTCGAATGTAAATGTTCGAGCAGAAGAGACGTGCTCCAGAAACTCTTCTTTCGAGTAACGCAACCGCTGCCTCGGCAATTTTGGGGAAAAATCCACGTCCACACTGATTGAAAAACCATCTTCCGACGGTAAAAGTGACGCCGAACTATCGCCATGCACTGCTTGTACAGGCTTCAGTATTTTTATTTTCCGCAATGGTGTTGGTGGCTGGCACTCTGTTCCAGCAATATTACTGCAGTAAGGTGCTGCACTACCATCCAATATTGGAAGCTCTTGTGCAGACACTGAAACTATTGCGTTGTGTATATCGCATATTGAAAACGCCGCCAAAAGGTGTTCAACCATCGCCAAACGAAATTTACCCAAACCTAGAACAGTGCATAATGTAGTGTCAACAACGTTCCGGTAATTTGCTGTCACGGTACCGGAAGGGGACACAAATTTAATCCCAGTATCCACATCCGCTGGATATATCTTGAGAGAGACAGGCTTTCCACTATGCAAACCAACCCCGGCGTAGCTGGTCAACCGGGCCACAGTTCGCTGCAACAACTGTTCCCTCATATTGCGCAAATTGTTGTACGATTCACATTCCACAGACACGTTTCCTGCTTAAAATTCTAGTTCTGTTGTATTTATCTCGCAGTCAGAGAAGCATAAACGTATGGATAAGGGTGTGCAATTTACGACCATTTGGTAAGTACAGAAATAGTTTTTATCTCTACTTGGTTCACTGCCCAGACGAAGAGAAAAAGTAGCCCGAATATATAGAGAACTCCAATATTTTTTATTATTATTAATAGGACTATGTTGTAAAATATGTGTGTGTGGTGTGTTTTGTGTTCACACGTGTGAACTTTTTTTCATCATTTTATTATTATTATTAAAAAACTAGCAGGGAGTTAGTGTTACACAAAATAGCATTGAATAACAGGTAAAATAACGAAAACACTAATTATTTTAACCAAAAAAAGTGCTTGCTATTTTATTTTCACTATACCAATTTATATAGGACATTATTACAAATACAAAAAAACATTGAATTATTTTATCGCAAAACATGAAAGGAGAAAGGAGTAAGGAGGAGGAAGGAGAAGGAGAAGGAAGAAAAACTGTTATTATTTTTTTTTTCTTGGTTTTTATATATTGATATACGGTGGTGTGTGGTGTGGCTTGTTGATAAAAAATAGATATTATTTTATATTAGTAATATACTGTAGGACTAACACAGTAGGTCTATTTAAAATATTGCCAGAAGAAGTTAAAAAAAAATATGATGATGATCGATGAGGAAGAAGAGGAGGAGGAGAGAGAAGGTGCAGTATTTTTTGCTGCGACTACTTGCATGTTGTGGAGGGAGGGAGAAAAAAGCATGAGCGTGCCTGCCGCTTTTCGTCTGTCGGTGTCCCATAAAACCGTGTGTATCGTTTGGAGAGTTATGCAATATATATGCACCGCAAACCATAGAGAAAGTATTGTATCCGCAGCTATCTCAAAATCTACATTGGCCAATGTCCCGTCATACACAAAACCCTGAAGAAAAGAGATTGAAAGTCCCACTTCTGTCCCCGTCCAGTACGATTCAGAAGAGTTCTGATTCTCATGATATACTAATCAAAGGCGAGCAAAAGAACGATGGGACTTTCGATTGCAAGCCAAACCTGAGTGACCATGACGTTGACAAAGCGACATTATATATCATGGACAGCTTCAGCGGCCAAGGCATTGCGCACGGCGTGAGGCACGAGGACTTGGAGACTCATAAATTCTTACACGGTTCGGCGTGGGAAAAACTGTACGTTCTGTCAATCGTTGTATACATGGTTGAAGGTCTTGTTCCAGATTCTATGTTTAAAGGCCAGAAAGAGGTCTCATGTGGGGCAGAGGCAGCATTTTTGCTATGTTTCTTTTACGATGTTCTACTGTTTTGGAGACTTGAGTCGGGGTCAACTGAAGAAAACGGCACGAAGACTGGGCCGGAAATTTGGACAAAAGGAAGAGCCTTACTCATCTTTTTTCAATTGGTAGATCTTCTTGTGTTTCTAATCTTTATTGTATTCTACGATGGGAACTCACTAAGGTTCTCAAGGTTTGCCAGGCCATTACTGCTTGTCTTTCGTGTGCCAAACTTACGAATTGTTCTGGTTGGATGCTTGTTTGCGGCCACTCGGATAGTAAGGGTATTGTTTCTAATTGCTTGCGACGTCATGTTTTTCGGCTTCATCGGGTTTGTTTTGTTCGATTCAAAAGAATTTGAGTCTCCACAAAATGGCATGCACACGATGCTCTTAATTTTAACGGCACCTGGAACTGTTCTTGGGGTTATGGAACCTTTAAATGCATCATCAGGTAACTTTGCTTCGATCTTCTTTATATTTTTTGTGATCATAACGACTATGATTTTTCAAAAAATTACTCTAGCGACTGCCTACAGATCGTACAAAGCACACCAGAAAAAAGAGTTTTTTGCAAGCATGGATAGGTCGCACAAGGCTCTGGTTGCTGCGTTTGATATTATCGCAGTTAATGGCCGTGTATCACAAGCTACGTGGAGGATTGTCTTTGCAGATCTGAAAGGATCTCCTCATCCAAAAGTTGCTGACACAATATTTCACGCCTGTGACTCTGAATTTTCCCTCGTGCCCGGAAACGGCTACGTCGAATTTGATGCTTTCAAGGAATTGACGAACATGGCGAAACATGCGAAGTCGGCTTTAAAGCATCTCGAGCTTCATGATCACCATGAGCTAACAGACTGGGAGAAGGTTCAAAAACGCATGCGAAGGTACCTAAACTGCAACATTGTCGTTTGGGGCTGTAAAATCCAAGTAGTACACGCATTCGTGGACATGCTGGTGATTCTGTCGATCGTACAGCTTTACATGTCCGTTTCAAACTCATCCGGCGAAAACCACGCCATGGACGCGTTTTGGGAAACCCTGGGTGTGTGCATACTGTTTGCGTTCACAGTGGAGGTCTCGTTAAAATCCATCGCGATGGGTTGGGCAAAGTACATCTCATATGGAGAGCACGTTTTGGATTTCACCTGCGTTGCTGCTGGTATTATATTCTTTACGTGGGAGTGGCTTTACGAACTGCTGAACCCCGGTAAAGGCGATTCGGGCGGTACTTTATACAACATTGCTCTTGCCCTAAGAACTTTAAGGGTCCTAAAGTTTTTGTGGCTCAGTGAAACATTGCACGGTCTCCTATTTACTGTAATAAAACTTGGGAATTCATTGGTGAAACTATTCTTCATCTTGTTTGTGCCCGTCTACATCTTTGCTGTTGTGTCCCAATCTCTTCTGCACAACTACGTGAATGTGAAGAACAAGGCAAAGGCGGTTGGCACACCTTGGTACCCGTTTGCTGAACAGCTCAACTTTGAAACTGGGCTAAACGCTATGCTTACCCTGTTTCAGATGTTCACGATTTCATCATGGAATATGGTAATGGCGGCTTCGGACAAGATCATTGGCCCCAACTATAGTGTGCTGGTTGAAATTTTCTTTTTTTCTTTTCGTATTATCATGACCATGATTTTCGTTCCTATATTGACCGGTTTTCTCATTGAAAGCTTTGTGACGAACTTTGATACCTACGAGAAACACAAGAAAGAAGGTGAACAGAAAAAAGGAGGAACTGAAAACAGCGCAGGGGCAGATCTATCACATGCCATGGAAATTCGTGTCCTTGCTGCGAGAACAAAGAGGAATAGAAGAACTTCGTATGTCGAGAGGACAGTGCACCCGAAAGACTTAGAAGTAAAAAAACTGCTTAGCGAGAGAACCGCTGTTGAGGAGGTAGAGAAGAAAATATATGGCGTTGATCTAATGTTGAAAGAAAAGTTGATCAAAACTTTGAGAAACAAGTTACAGGAAGAGAGCCAATTGCTGCAAGAAAAAGAGTACCATTTAGCAGACGTTGTGCAGCAGGCACAAAAATTGGAGGCGGAAAAAAAGCGTTTGTCTGTGCAAGTATTGAAATTGAAAAGCTACTAAATATTAGAGTGGGCGCCCCGCCCGTTTATCGTAGACGTGGTGCGAAGATATCTTATCAAAAAAAAACTTTGAACGAGAAGTAAAATAATACGGAGAACTAAAATATCCTTTCTTATTTTAAAAAAAACAAGACATTAACGTTCTTAATGTACATTTTTTTATTTTAAGAGTCGGGATGAATCGGAAGAAATTTCAGTAGTCAATACGTATAATAGTAAAAGTATCTTTTAAAATTTTCCAAACATTTTGCTCCAATCGACTGGCCCCGAACTTTCTTCTTTTTTTTTCTTTTTAGATGTTTTTCTCTTTTTGGCTAAAAAAGCTGCTATCCTTTTGATTTTCTCCCATCCTTTACTTACATTGCCATGGATGCGAAAAAGTTTATTATGAGTAGCAGATATGAACCTTGAACCAGTCGCTGTAACTGCGACATCGTAGACCCTTTTATTTTCTTCAGTATATGCAACAATGCCATAAATAATAGACCTTTCAAGTGCGCTGTTATACCCAACGATTTCACCCGGTTTAAATTTTTCCTTCACGTCACTGCCGATTGTTAACACTGCTTTGTCGTCATCGCCAACCGATTCGCCGATTGGTGGCCGGTGTAGATAGCAATACTTTTTCGTAATTTTCTTCGTGCATACGTCGCACCGTCTGACCGGCATTACTAAGTTAGGGACTGGATGAGCAAAATGGCACCAGCCACGGACTTCGTAACTTGTACAGTATTTCGTCCGGAAAAATTCATGGCATATTTCAGCATCCGCATTTAAAGGGTACTGACTGACTCGTTTTTTGTTCATTTCCGCAAGGCGATACCTAGGAACATGGGGACAAGGACACCGCAAAGTACATATTTCACAGCGATATTTCCACAAACTTCCCAGCCCCTCATCGTCTTGGTGAAACCGCCAATTAAGAGCCATGCGGTTGTGTTCCACCGTCGGTCGAAAGTACGAATTAATCGAGTGTTGGGTTATAAACGGTCGGTGTGGTGGCTGCTCGATTTTTCAGGCACGGTTATAAATGTGATAAAAACTATTCGATCTGTACCCGGCGATTTCTGGTTTGCCGTGGTGATTTGTAATAAGTTACCGGTAATAGCCAGCATAAAAAAATACTACAATTAATAAAACAATTTGAATTCTACTACTCACTGTACCCGGTATAATACAGGTTCCCGACCGGACCGGAGCGTACTAAATGAGAAGTTTTTCGTTTGTTCATTCAGTATTATTCCTGCTGTATGGTACCTCCGGTATTTTATAGTAGTCCTGTACCAAGGCAACTAATAGATATTTTTTTTGAAATAGAAGGAGGCGATAGGCTCCAAATTATTTATTTGTTATCCACAGCAAAGAAAATATTGTTAAACTATAGTCGTCTAATATATTGGTATAGCACTAATAAAGAAAACTGCAACGGATCCGTTTTTTTACATGATCACAGCATCCAAACTGCTCAATTAAAGTCGTCAAAGCAAATCAAACGTTTCGGCATAATTCTCAATTGCTATGTCAAAACTTCTTCTCAGCAAATTATAATCTTGATAATCGCTTAGATCAATGCAATTGAAACATGTGTGCGCCTCCGGTAACCTCGTACTCTTTGGCAATCTTGTGAATGTAATTTTCCCCATTGAAGGTTGATCTCCCTCGCAGTCCTGCCCAAGGCCACCCAGAGGTAAATTTGGACTGCCTGTGGCAAACTGTAAGAACCTTTTTATTTTCGATCGATCGAGTGAAAAAATGTATTGCTGGATGTGCTCAAGGGTCTTACTATTTCTCCAGTTCCCGTGAGAAAAGTCGATGTTTTGTATGACCATTTCGGCGGTTATTTCGGAGGGGCCCGATACCAGCATCAGAAGATCAGCTGCATTGAAGCGTTTCAGGTGGTTTTCAAACCGAAATACATTAAATCCGCGTTTTAGCATCTCAAACTGTTTCGCTCGCTCTCCTATCAGCTTCTGTTTTGCAGTAAGCCGCAAGTATTCTCGTTTATTACTTTCCGTGACAACTCTATCTTCTCCGTTTTCTATAAGTCCATAAAAGTCCAGAGAAAGGGCTTGGGAATACTCAGGGGTCAGACTCTTATTCAGTATGTTTGCATAGAGTTGGTGGTATAATTCTGGGTCATATTCCTCCAGGTCCCGAAAGGAAACAGGCAAACCGAGTAGGCACTTAAAAAAGCTCTCCGGAAACGGGGCGCAAATAGTTTGACCGTCAAAAATAACTTTTGCCAAGAGCTTTCCGAGCGCTTCAAAAGCCGCATCGCTTGCAGCATTGGCTTTTCCACAAGGCAGGTAGACCCTTCCCTTAGATCGTTTCCCTGCGGACGCTTCACTACAGCACTCGAAGAAGCCAAGATTCGAAGACATTAGGCCGTCAAAAAAGCGACAAAACATATCTTTTGTGAGACCCCCGGCATCAACCCCGGGCTCGTTCTCGTACATAACAATCAACCGTTTCTGCAAATTGCCAACCGAGAAGGATTTGAAACGGTCCAATACGTCGTAGACAAGATGCGACCTTCTAAGGCGCAAGAATTGCACCGCGTCCGGTCTCGGTAAAGTAGACAGATGGGAACGGAAGGTATTGATCTTCTCCTCCGTAGAAATTATGTTTCCACTTTCATGAATTTCCCTCGCAAACGAAACAGTGAAGTATGGATGGGCTGTACAAGCCTGGGCGGACATACGATTTTTTGGTTCCACCTGCAAAATGGAAGCCAAAAGTTCTCGCAATCGCGGATTTTTAGTCTCAGGGATGGGAGCATGGTGTCCACCTAAGGGTACGGGCTGCTGGTCGGTTCCAAACGTTGCCTTGTACAGCATTACTCCTACGGACCACAAATCGCTTGCAAAAGTGGGCTCTCCGCCTGCTATAATTTCAGGTGCCAAAAAACTCGCTCCATTCCCACTCTCTACGTTTCCCCTGCTTTTTTTCATGGATTGGTGTCCGTCGTTCTTAAGAGCATGCCCTCCAGACAGGACCACGACTGCGTCCGTAAAATCGCTAATGAAAGGTCGCGCAAGTTCACCTGAAGCATCTCCTACAATTCCTATGTAGACTGATTCTAAATTTATGTTTTGGTGGGCTATTTGGTGGCTGTGCACGTAAGCTAACGCAGCAAATATTTGTTGGAACACACTTTGAATGTCCCACGACGCCGGTGTTGCAGCTTCCAACCAATCCGCCATGGTTCCTACTTCATCCAGCTTGTAGTGCATGTACATTCTTGCAGTCGAATTGTCATAAAATACTGCGTCAAGAGGTGCAACCCCAGGGTGCAACGGGGCGCGAAACATTCCGCGAACAGCCACCTCTCTCTCAATTTTCTTCCTAATCTTTTCGTCTGTCATCGGCAGCTCTTTCAAAACGCACTTGTTGCCTCTGAATTTAGCAACGATCAAAGAGGACGAAGCTGACACGAACGACCCCCTTGAACTTCCCCCATTTGCAACGCTTCCACTTGGACGCATCCGTTTGATCCACACTGGCGTCCCACGTTTTCTTCCCGTATCACCCTGCCTCAAAGTAGGCTTAGCGGCCCCCACCCATGACCTTACCGGCGATTGGCTGTAATTACACAGTGAGTAGTCCGACAGTGCACGCCCACGCAAAAGACCAGAACTCTCCAGCACTTCACTTGCCGAATTTTCAGCCTCCTCCTTTGCGACAGCAATGACTTCCCGCGGCAAAGGGAGCGGTATTGGGGGCGACGCTCGGGACGATTTTCGTGACATCACGCGTTGGGGTGCGAGGTTACTTTCCGGAGAAGCCGAAGGGCTCGAGACGGAAGCACGTTTTTGGTCGTTCTGGGACACTTCGCCCACGCCCCCCCCTGCCGTCGAAACGAACGCTGATTGGTGGTTTGTCCCGTTCGTGGGGCTAAATCTGGGAACGGAATCGGATAGCTTTCTGCTCCTTTGGGATCGCATTTTTTCAGAAGATCCTCCATCAACGATCAACTGCAAGTGCCTTAGGCGTGCGTGCAATTGATCGTATCGCCTTTGCTTCCCGTCCGCACGCCGTTCTTGTTCTCTCAATAGTGCTTCTAGACGCTCTATTTCAGGCATATTTCCGTCCGCCGATTGCAGTCTTAGGAGACTTAACTGTTGCTGCAACTGCACCTGTTTTCCCACTTCCACCGATTGCAATGCATGCACATGTTCCATTTCTGCATGAAGGACCTCCATTTCTTCACGGTCGGATAAAATTGCCCTGAAACACTTTTTGCACACCCTTTGCATGCTTCTGTAAGCTGCGACGTATTGGTTGTTTGAACTGCAGACCCGGCAAACAACTATTCCGCAATTACGACAGTGGTGCTTTCGGTTTAGCCACCCGAATGCACCCTCGCACAGCATACATTTAATTACATTCTCGCTCGGTAACCATGGGGCTTTTTCCAATACATGCCGTCGTCTATCGTTCGCCGCGGGCATGCCCGATGGCCTCGTTGACATGTTTTGTCTTTTGGACACGTTTTTGGCGAGTTTTACAGCCGCTACTTGTTTCTCGTTCACGTAGTATACTTTACCTGCACCTTCCTGCCCTTCCACCTTCACAATTAATTGGCACTCTGTGTCACCGCTGTTGGAGCGTTGCCTCTGTCTGCGAGAATGGTAAGAGAATCTGCCCCCATCGCTCTGCCCTTCCTTGAATTGGGCATCATCCTGGTCGTTGGGACAGCGTGGAACGATACAAGAAACTTTCGTGTGGGGCACAACTATCTTAATATCTGAGCACTCCAACTGCCCGACTCTCACGGACATAACCTCTGCTTTCGCGCCAAAATTCAATCCTACAATATCAATTTTGCCACCGGCGCCTGAGACTGGGGATGTTTCCACAATTTGGGGCGGCATGTAAGAAAATGTCCCTCTCGAGCTTTGGCTTGAAACTGACACTCTTAAGAGCGCATGCTTGCCAGCACCGGCTCCGACATTACATTTAAAAATTCTGTGCGGTACCAATATCTCAACGCCCGTAGCTTCGGACCAATTGTTAGTGCTGCTATTAAACCATTCCACCAGAAGTAATTCTCGTTCAGACCCAAAATTGTCGCCAGTTACGGTCAGCTCGCCCCCGCGTGTGTAAACCTCTGTAGTTGCTGCAACAACTGGTTCGGCGTAACAATAAACGCTGGCCCCCGTCAGGCGGCATACGGTTACGTTAATTTGATTCTGCTTACCCGTTCCTGGTGGAACAGAACAGCGAATTTTGTGCCCAGGGATCAAAACTTCTACGTCTTCACATATGGTCGCGCTGGAACCAACCTCGATGCTGATGGTCTCAGCGACAGCTCCTAAATTTCTACCGGTAATTTCCATAGAACCCCCTGATGTCTTTACAATCGATGTGGACAATATTTTCGGAGACGAGCACGTGACACATGCCCTGACCGGGGTCAGGTAGCCATACTCGGGCATGCTTATTTTTCTTATTGTACAAGCGTGGCAAGTCAAAGCTCCACAACCACGACAATGATGACGTCTTACGAATTGTCCAAAATCCTTTGCGCACTGCTGGCAATGGTCCGAAATTGAATCATCGACCCACTTCGGTGCAACCTTTGTGAAAAAAATGGGCCTATTCTCCCCATCGTGCAAATTTTCTTTGTCGCCGCCACCATTGGCTAAGGTTTTGACACCAGCGCACTTTTCTGCAAGATGCTGGTCTTCGTAGCACCATTTACATACCCTCGTTTCTTTGTCTGTATAACCCAAGTGCGGCAGGACTTTTTTCCACCGGGAACACGTGCCGCAGAAGACACCGCCGCACGCGCGGCAATGGTGTTTCCGCCGGACTACACTAAAGTCTTCGTGGCACGAAAAGCAAATCTGGCAGTCCCTATCTAATATCCAACGCACCATCAGTTGCCCCCCAGCTTTCTTTTTCCGCGCCCTGGACAGAGCGTCAACAACGTAGTCCGCGGTGTCTTCCGTTTCAAAATTAGAGTTGTTCCCAGTTCGATTTGCTCTGTTTTCTTTGTCCGCTTCGGCAAGCCTTGCACTGGCAGGAACCTTGTTCCTATTCTGTACACCCGGTTTATGCGCGCCTTCTCTGAAACTGCTATCCACATATATCCCTGGAAACGACGGTTGGCGGTTGGTTCTATTCCTAGTGGTGCGACCCATTTGTGCCACGCTATGACTCCGCTTCATAGGGCTGTGACTCTGTCTCGGGGACAGCGTTTCCTTCGAGCCCGTGCGTTCTGGTGAAGCATGGTATATTTCATCATTTCGTACCTTGACCTCCTCGTCGAAACTGAACGATCTAGCTCGTTCTCCGCGGTGCTCTGCTCGTGCCCGCCCGTTGCTACCTAAAAAATAGTGAGACGAGTTTCGAACTAAACGGGGAGGGGTCCGCACAGCAAGGGACGTCATTGTAGAACAACCGTGCGGAGGGAAAACAATATTAGGTGGTACAGTATGATAATTTACCCGGATCGCTTTATTGACATAAATATTGTGCGTGCGTTTGGAACCATTTTTCAATTTCAAATCTGAACGAAGAACCTTTCTTCTTCTACACAAAAGATTTTTGTGTTGGGAACACACTCACATTTCGATTATCATTTTGTTGATTTTACCACCAAGCAAGTAGAAGGAAGAAGGGGACAAACAATTATTATTATTATTTTTACGACACCACATACAAACAAATGACAAACAGGGGGAGAAGTATATGAGTATTGATACTTGTAAAAAATACAATTGTTTCGGTGGTCCTGTCTTTTTCAATACTATTCCTATCTTAATATACTCATGAAGTTTTTGTTTATTTCCTCTGCTGTGTTATGTACCTTTTGTTTTGTCGTTTATTTTTTATGGATATGATGTACGATTGTAATTACATACAAATAGGTACGAATGTTATATTTTATTCCAATATTATGGCTTTATTTTTACACTTTATTTAGTATATAACAATATTTTTATTTTTTTGTTTCTGCCCTCTCTGCCTATATAATAAGTAGCAAATGAGTGGGAGGAAGGATGGTGTTTCCCTGTCATTTGTTTTTTGAATTTGTCGAGTCGTCTTCTTCTATTATTTTCGTTCTTTTTTTTTCTTATGGTGTACGAACTTCTTCTAGGTGGCCCACTAGGGGGAGTGCAGAGGGGAGGAGGGAGGGGATCAGGTAATAAAATGAAATAATTAATCAAAGACAATAATAAAATATTCCAGCACCACAGCACAGTCCACCATGTGATTTGTTCGTATTGTGGTCTCATTTTAATTAACCGCCTTAATAATATATAGCTTAACCGCCTTTTAATTCAGTTTTTACAACATCCACAGACCATAGAGTTTGTTTGTTATTTTTATTTGGGCTTTTTGTATACTACAATGTACAGAGTACAACTCACCACCGAAGGACAACTAATCCTCGTAATCCCTTAAAATGTAATAATATAAATGTATTATCGAATCAATTAGGTACTTATCGAAGAAGCTTTCTTCTTCATCTTCTTTCTTTCTCCCCCACCCACCCATCCATCCGATCACGACGTCAATCATCAATCATCCATCCTCCTCTTCTTCTCGGTTGGTGGGAGTGGGAAAAGCTGTGTCGTCTAGCGGACACGAACATACGAAACTATTGATTTAAAGTTTATAAAAGGTCGATATTCGTGCATCTTCCTGGGAGTATGGCGCAGCAGTTGATTAATTTGTACAAATAAGAGGAAATACGTGGAGAAAAAACTCTTTTAACAGACATTTTTTGTTTGTTTGTAGTAGTAGTCTTTCATGGTGCGCCAACGGCCGTGCCGGTTCTTCCTGTTTATCGGGGCGCTATACTTCGCTTTTACAAGTGTGCTGGGGAACCACCGTTCCAATAGCGAGACGTTTTTGTTTGCTAAATGTGGTGTCTGTAAAGCTCTTGCCCGAGAGTTGCACCTTGAAGTTCTACGGCACGACTTGAATAAAGATGGCGAGGAAGGCATACTGGACTCGACTGAAGCAGCCTGCCTGGGTGTGGTACAGAACTACACAATCCAGGGAGAAGGACGTTCTGTAACAGTTGAACATAGCCCAGAAAAGGAGAGGCTTGAAGCCGGATTTAGCACCGAAATGGTGCAGGCAGCCCTGTTTGTTAAACAGGTTTGCGAAACTGTCAGCGAAGAAATAAGTATGGAACTTTCCGAAACTATTTGGCATAGCATTCGAGGAAAGTTTCCCCCCGACGACTCCGCAAAAACCCTTTGTGTAGATAAGACGGATATGTGCAGTGTCGGAGCAGGAGCCAAGTATGATTCCTCCAAGAAAGCGAGGGCGGGGAGAAAGCGACAGAAGAAAGAAGGTCATCAAAGCAGTGGGCAAGTGGGCAAAGGAGATACTGCCAAAGACACAGAAGATTCCATGAGAGAAATGTTTCAAAAGATGGACAAAGACGGTTCAATGAGCACTTTGCTGATGAAGGAAATGCAGGAGCCAGAGCTTATGCTTCCAGACGAGGATAAAGCGGAAATCAAGGCAGCGAAGGATGCTTTGAAATGTCCTAGCTGCGTAGCGCTTGTTTATGGTACACTGAAACGAGCAAGAGAAACCCCGGGTGGAAGAGCACTGCGCAGTGAGGCAGATTTGGGCCAAATTGTCGAGCGCGTCTGCGACGGCCCAGTAGACGCATCCTCTGCTTCTGGGGCAAGGATGATGGGAGTCCCACCACCACTGTTGCCCCCACGCTGGAGTGATTTTTACAAGGTGTTTAGAAGCAAAAAAAAGGATAAATGGGTGCTCAAACACCGAAAGAAACCCATAAGCTTAAAAAAAGCCCTTGATAGAAGGCGTTGGAGTAGCAAACTTTCAAAAGAAAAACTAATTATCAGAGGTAGCTGTAAAAACGTCGTACAGGCTTCCACCGATGTAATTGCAGAAGAATTATTCCGTGCGTTAAATCATTTGCCAAAGGCGTGTCGTCATGTAAATGCAGACGACCCTAGTATTGGTGTTGAATGTGTTCCCGAACAGAACTATGTACAGTCAAAAATCTGCAAAGATCACTGCACAAATGCCGATGAAGTTCCTCCGGTGTTTCCCAACCTTTTGAAAGTGTTAAATCATGTTGATCTTTGAGATTATCATAATTTAATGCATGAAAAGTTAATGATAAACGATATGATAAAAAATGTGTATGATAACTATTGTGCGAGAAAAGGAAAAAAAAAAATATTATCTTGTTTTTATATTAGACCAGCTTTTTCCCGAGGAGGTACGATTTGACATTATCAGTCAGTTCCAGTGCAGTTGAATGGTCCTTCAAATAGAACAGTGACGGCTGCGCTCTCTTTCTATGCTCGTGGCTCGTCAAAAACGTGGCTATTTTACCGCTGCAAGAGCCCATCGCCACAACAATAGCGTCGCTTCCCGCCATTAGTTCGAACAAAGCCTCGCGCTCCACCCTCAATCCATTTTGGTCAGCCAACAACGGTTCGGTTTCTATATCTTCACCCGTATTGTTGTCATCAACCGAAGCAACAATCTCATCGTATAATGAAGGGTTCAAGGTCCGCAAAATTGCCAAAACTTCCACGCCACTTACAACACGTGAATGTGCACGCCGACCTTCCACAAGCAGCGACTGAATGTCCGACACTATGCTTGCATTTTTCTCTCCTAACAACAGAACGCGTTTGTTCAAGCGCGCATCGGCCCTGCCAGGGACAGTCTTTGGCCAACGAATTTTAGATGCGGAGCGTTCCATGCTTCCTGCTTCCCCAACCCATTGCATCACAAGCCGAAAGAGCGGTGGCCCAGATACTTGGTTAAGCACAACACAAGCTATGATTACAGTAGCAAAACCGCCTCCCCACACCCTGTTCTCAAGATGAATTTTTTTTGCCAGACCTAGCGTAACACCGGCTTGAGTTATGTATGCCATCCATGAAAGGCCGTTTTCTTTGACGGGCTCGCCGGACATCCACCCGCCGAACGATGCACCAAATAGAATTCCAACAATGCGCCCTCCAAATATGACAGAAGAGATCACTATTGTTTGAGCCAAAGATTTTAAATTGAGTGCCGCTCCCGCCAAAGTGAAAAAAGCGACGTAAACAGTTGGAGTGACCAGTTCCAGTGATTTTTTTAGTGATTTCCGGTGACCCGAATAATTCGCTATAATGAAACCACTGACCATGCAAACAATCAGTGGCTGAAGATACGGATCAACCATATGTGCAATAACAAACGTAGAAAACCCAAAAAATGTTACTAAACCCGATCTAAGCGCAACTGGAACAGCCTTCCCGTATCCGTTCTGGTCCATTTTTGTCTGAATGTTGTCAAACGCCTTCAGGACCCCACGAAGGGCGGCGGAGAGAATGTAACCAAGTAGTGAACTTGCAATTATTTGTGCGATAAAGATGTAAACTACATTTTGAGACTCTGATCGATTTGCAAGTAAACTGTTTGAAAACAAACTTGTCAAAGCAAACAGACCGATGACAACGACGTCAGATATCACTGTAACCCCCAACACCGTGCTGGTAAATGGCCCTTCAGCGCCAACTTCTTTCACAATTGCAACGGCCGATGCTGGGGAGCGGGCACACACCAGGGCCCCAGCCATCAAAGCGACGGCAGTTATCTGGTTTGAGTCCATATGCTTCATAAAGTGAATGTACGGGTGCATCGCAAATATTGTTGCAGTACCTATTGCATATTCAAACAGTACCAACCCAAGCATTACCCACCCAATGCTTTTTAATCTACTGCGCATTGTCGGTAAGTACAGTTTTTGCCCCGCAGTCAACGCAATTACCGCGAGAGACACTTCGTCAATAAATCGTAGTTGGCGGATGGAACGGTCCGGAATAAGCCCTAGGATTTCAGGTCCAGCGATAATGCCCGTTGCCAAATAACCCGTGATTAGTGGCATGCCTACACTAGGAAAATACGCTGCAACTTGGTTAGAAGAAATGCAAACAATCGCAAAGCCAACTGTTAGCACAAGCCCAGGAAAATAATCGCTCAGCCTTGGAGTATGCGCATCACCGGATAACATGTTTCCATCCGTAAAGTGGGTCGCGCGAATCGTGTTCCCATCGCTATCCAGGATCAAACAATCGATTGGCAGCTTCCCGGCGAACCAATCAGCTTGCCCTGCTGTTACGTTGAGTTCAATTGTAACCCTTCCAGAGGAAACATTGGCAGATTTGCGGACGTCTATAGCGTTCAACGTACATTTTTGCCCAATGGACAGGCCTTGCAAACGCCTTTTAGTCATTATCACCACCTTTATGACAGCACCAATGCGAGCCGTCTTCTGTCTCGGCGACAGCACAGCTACGTGGGACAGCTCCGGGGGATTTGCGTTAATGACGAACCAAGAGTTCAGTTTCAAAGGGCCGATTGTCACATTGTTACCCCCATCGTCCTCAAAGGTACAATGGAAAGGCAGCTGCCCCTGCGGCCTATCGGGATTTCCAGCCTTGACGACATAATCTATGGTGTACAGTCCGCGGCCTAAATCGATGGCCTTTATTTCTGGTTCCGTGTTCACTCGGCAATAGTCGGGGACGATGTGTAACCCGTCACGGTCAAGCTCTGCCTCAATGGTAACCGCATCACCAACAATTACCTTCTTTTTGTACTCGGGTTTAATCACCGTGGCCTTGCTGCCTTTTGGTTTTGTGGCTAAGACCCCAACACCAAGACCTTTTACCAGGGTAAAATTATGAACTCCTTCCACAAAGACACATGAAAACATTAAGCCTTTGTTATCTTCTGCCTGCCAAGCTTTGTCTCCCTCGGATACCGTGTAATGAATTTGGTAGTTCCCTTTCTCTGTTAAAATGAGGGACGTTCTGACATCATGGTCACCTATTTTGCAGCTTTGCATATAAATGCAACGGCGAAGATTGGAAAATTTTGCCTGCCTTAATTTACACACGCGTTGGTCCAAGTAAATCATTTCAAGTGCGGTGGTCGAGTTAAAGTCTATTCGGGTTATAGTCCAAAGAAATTCCACGGTCATTGTGTTTCCAATACCAAGGTACTTTCGTTTCGGCTGAGTCCAACCTATCACTTGAATTTCTTCTTCCAAACCCTCCATTCGCGTTAAACCTTTTATTTTTGTGGAGTTGCTTTTCTTAATTTTTTTCGTTACAGATTGCGGTTCCACCACCCGCGTGATTGGCGCGGTCTGGGGTAGCTCAGTGACTTCTTCGCGTACTGGGCGCCCTGATTGGGGTGGAGGTATCCCCGTAGACTCAATTCGCTCCACGACAACAAGAGGGTCCTTCTCTACATTGGAAGAGGCAAAACCATCGAGGTTTGGAAGCGAACCCGCTGCGCCCACGCAGAATAAGAGGGAACATAAAATATTCACAGCAAGTTCGGTTTTGCGAGGGCACCTATTCGGTTCTCTCCTACCCATTTTATGTTCAACGAGGAAATAAAATACAAGGTTTCACCGAAAACTTTGAACATCAGTAGCTGAATATTTCCCAGAGTCGTTTATCGTGTTCGATCATGGCATTTGTACCGGTACCTATATCTTAATGAGGCTCATATAGCACATTCTCATTTATTTCATCATCAAGCCGAGCCGAGCCGCCTCCGTTGGTTTGGTCGTCGTGAATGATGATGATGAGAGAATAAAATAATCTACTACTACTATTAATAATTACTAATTATTAATTTTTTATTATTATTAAATTATTTAAAAAATAAATAATAAGGTACGGTAGTCTATTATAAATCGATCATCGTCGTCTCTGTTCTCTGTTGTGGTGGTGAACGAGCGGTGAATGAACGGTGGTATTATGATGAAGAAGAAGAAGAAGAAGAAGAGGAAGAAGAAGAAGAAGAAGAAGAAGAAGAAGAAGAAAGAAGAAGAAGAAGAAGAAGAAGAAGAAGAAGAAGAAGAAGAA
>LT642441.1:1257-17757 GCA_900128585.1 Stramenopiles sp. TOSAG23-3 | reverse complement strand
GAAGAAGAAGAAGAAGAAGAAGAAGAAGAAGAAGAAGAAGAAGAAAGAAGAGAGAAGAAGAGAGAAGAGAGAAGAGAGAAGAGAGAAGAAGAAGAAGAAGAAGAAGGAGGAGTAGGAAGAAGAAAAAAAAGGAGACCCTTTTTTTTTCACAGACGACATATTTCATTTAGATTGTAAAATTCAACAAGGATGCTCTTGTTCTTAATTTACATCATGTATGCAATTAAGAATAGCAGTGTGGGCCACGTTTTCAAATTTTATCCTGTGACTGTGTGGAACGATTTAAAGCACAAACAGTTTTTAGTTGTGAACTTTCTCTCTGTACTAATATGGCGCGTTGGGAAGCTGTAGTGTTCATTGTCGCGCTGGTGGTATTGTCCTCATTGTCCTCGGCGGTTGCCAGCGACAACTTGTACGAAGAGTTTACGAAACGGGTAGAGCCCGTAGATGCGGCGAATGACCCCCACCACTTTAAGCATAAAGTTCACCTGCGAACAGGGCTAGGACGGGTGACTCACTTTGAATACGATGCCGTAAAACACAACGAGACGATCCATCCTCACTACGACCATGGATTTCAAGTCACGGCTTGTTCGGAGACAACAATAACGTTGGCAGTGGAGGCTTCGGCAGTTTCTGTAGTAAGCACATGGGGGATTGGCTGGAAGTTTACGACCACCAAAGAGCACTTCGAGTGCCCCGGAGACGCCGGGGTGTACTACCGCGAGTTGGTGGCTAACCCGACAGTCAGCTCCGACAGCGATGGCACCGCAACTGTCGTCCTGACCACCAAGGACGCAAAATTTTCCGATTTTTTCAAAACGTTGTCCATGAAAATGTACTCGTCCCACATTCTGCATAAGGACAACTTTACGTCCGCGCCAGCCGCCGCCAGTTCAAGGAGACTGCTTACGTCTCGTGAAGACACTGCAAGAGGACCACACGGCGGAAGGCGATTAAAATTGAAGAAGTGGCTTAAGAAAGGAAAGAAGTGGATAAAGAAGAAAATTATTAAACCCATCATTGGCACCATCAAGGTCCTTGCAACGGGAAAGGCGTCGAAAACGTGGGAAAAAAACTTTGGTATAAATTGGAACTACAACAAGGAGACGGGAGAAGCCGCAAAATCACTGCCAATTCATGGGGAAACAGCCTGTTCGTCCTGTTATTTTTATGCAGATGCAGGCTACAAGGTGGAGGTGGAGGTGGAGCACTACAAACTGGAATCGGTAGTAACGGAAGTCTTCGGGGACGTGGAGCTCAAGTTGGCAATGACCAACCCTGGGCCTGCTGTTGACGTAAAGAAACTTCAAAAGGTGTTTGGTTCGGAACTGTTTCGTGTAACATTCACCCTGGGACCGGTCCCTATCACGGTCTCGCTGGACTTGGACGTTGACCTTGGGCTTCACTTCACAGTTGCTGAGACTGGTGACACGCCCCATATAACCGCAATTGGCCAAGGCCATATTCGGTTTGGCAAACAGTACAGTCACTCGGAAGGTTGGAAACCAATTCATTCCCACACCCTTGATCTGAATTTTGACAGCGCTGGTGGAACGGTCAAAGCCGATTTGTACCTGTACGCGAACGTTGTCCCAACGTTAAAGCTGCACCATGTGGGGCAGGCCGCAGTGACTATCACACCCGCGGTGGATGTTGGCCTGACTGCCGCCTTGCCCAAGGCCAGCTGTGACTTCAAGCCATTGAAGGACAAACACCCCACCTGTGTAGCCTCGGAAGGGGATACGGGCGGCTGTGCCCTGGGACTTTCGGTGACGCCTTCAATTAACGTTGAGTTGAACTTGGAGGTTGATGTAGAGTTGTTTAAGAAAACAATTTACAAGAAAACGTTCGCGCCAATGGCTTTGTTTCAAAAGACGTTTGCCATTCGCGGGTTTCCAAAATGTATCGTCTCTTCGTGGAGCAAGTCCTCGAGGAGCCGTCGCCTGCTCGCGCACTTTGAGGAGCGGAAAAGGGGCAGGGCGCTGACGACCAGCACAGCCAGCGATAGTATCCGCGACAGCAACTTGACCAACCCTCGTTTGTACTTGCAAAGCAGAGGCCGAAACACAAATTGCCCTTCCGATTGTTCGGGGAAAGGTTTCTGCGTGAACAACACACAAGGAAACTTTCAGTGCATTTGCGAACTCTCATGGACAGGGGAGGATTGTGGAACGGAACTTTTGTACGTGGTCGATGGCCAGGCGTTCATCAGCGACAAGGGTGGGGTAACGACGGTCTCGCGAGGCCAGTACCCCCAGCCAGCTGTTTGTGGCCATGGGGCAGCTATTGACACCGCCACAAACGCCAACATTAAGGGCGGCTTAAAAATATGTCAAGGGCGTACAGACCAGCATGTGTGCGCGCCAAACGATGCAACAAAGTTGCAATCGTTGGACAATTCTATTGCGTCGGTTATGAAAGACTACACAAGCATGGGCTACCCATGCAGTGCTGCGATGGCAGAGTTACTCTGCAGAATATCGTTCCCGGCCGTTTTGAACATGTCGAGCAACCGGATTGCCCCCATCTCGTTCCAGTCTTGCCTTGACATGTTCACACCGTGCATGGGGGCAGGCAACGCGGAAGAGTTGTGCTCCGATACGTCTGCAATGGGGGGATCGCACGCTGGGATATCCCTGGAGGACTCGCCGTGGCAGCTCGCACAGCTTCCCTCCCTTTTCTCCGCAGAATCAGCCGCGAACTACGAGCATACCAAATGCGTTGCGGTCGACAAGTCTTCGGAATTGATTTCTTGCCCAGAGCGGAAAGGAAAGTTCGTTCATGTAAATACCGACATATGGAAAAACGTGGGAGAGATCGATCGCTTTATTACGTCGTCTTTGGACGGCATGAAGGGAGAGTCAACGCCCGATTGCATTGAGGCGAACCGCGAGCAACTCTGTGCAATTCACATGTGCCCTTGCAACACGTATGGCAATCCAACAAAGATGACGTTCAACGATTGCAAGGCTCTGGTGAAGAAGTGTCCGTCGCTCCCGGAAAAGACTTTTGCTGACTACGGCTTGGCAAGTGAATCCGATTCCAAGTACCCCACGGAGCTATGCAGTGACAGCTCTGTATTTTTTGTACGCAACTTTGTAGGATCTCACCCAACCAGTTGTGGACTAGAGCCCCCAATGCTGATGGCTGCCAACGACAAGGGCGGGGCCGTAAGCGACATGGCGTGGCACCAGAAACCCACAATCATTTGGCCATTGGCCCTCTGCATGGGCCTGGTTGTGGGGGCGGCAATTGCTGCCTTGGTAGTCAAACACAATGCGTCGACAGCAACGGACGATAGCGCGGGCGGGTCGAAACGATTGCGAAATTCATGGGAAGGTGCTGATGTAAAGCCTCGCCCAAGGGGTAGTAGCAATTCAAACCCAATGCTTGATCGTGAACGAAAAGCCTCCATTGAGATGCAAAGGAAAATTTAAATAATACTGTACGCTACTAATAATAGTTATGTTGCACGATATCTCCCCTATGACATAATTATTATTTAAAAAAAAATAAATATACAAGAATAAAATCAAACCGTTGAACGTTTCGCATCTGTTGATGCTGTGTGGTTATTAATAATATTAAAAAAGTGGAAAAGCATCAGTCTCAACAATTAAGGTACGTCATAAATATATAGAGTAACTATGTATCAACTCGTCATATATTATTAAGTATGAAAAGAAGTACATCGATAAAACAAGATTATTCATCCATGATAGAACTAATTACCTTATGTTTTGGTGTGTATTCTATCTCTTATTTTTTTCGTTTTTTTTTTCTTCTTTCTTCTTGCTTCCCTCTTCTCTCCTCACACAGGTTTCCACATTTGTAGAAAGTGCTTCTATACATAAACTTGAAGTACGAATGATAAATGTCCCCGATGTTTGGGGTTTGTATCAATTCTTTAGCACCATCATAGAGATCATTTAAAGAGTAGAACCAATTGCATTTGTCTAGGTTGTGCGCAAGGAAAATGTCTTTTGATGGGGACAAGCTGCCCGGCTTCGAGAGAGTGAATGCAGACCTGTCGCAGGACTCTGGTGTCGGTGGGTCTGGTCTTTTGGACGGGTTTAGTGCCGAGTTAGACCATCATCAGATGCCAAATTTTGCTGCAATTTTGCCCGACTATTCCAATAGGGAACAAGAGTATATCCAGCAGGCATTTTCCGTCACAAGCTTCGTTATGGTACGGGACTTGCCCACGCGAATCCGGCCTTCAGCGACCAACCGGGCGATGGCTGCAAAAATTGACGCCAACCGGCGTTCCATTGTGCAGCCTTTAGAGGAGAGGCAAAAGGTAACAAAAAATGGGGTGTTTTCCACGTTCGACTACGTCCCGTCTAGATATAGTTTAGCCGACGAATTAAAAACAAAGGATCGTTTGGAAGGAGAGGCGAAACGCCTCGAGATTGGCGGGAGAGACTTTGTGTGCGCCGGCAACACAAAACGTCTGAAGTACGAGGACGTGTTCGAGAATAAGGAGTACCGCTTTCCTTACATGGGGGACGATTTTGAGAGTGCAAAGGACCAAAAACTGCGGGCAAAGTGGATCGAAGACGCAAAGGTGTTGAGTGGTCCATTTTTACCGTCGGGGAAGGGGCGCGTTTTTGAGCAGCCAACGCGTACCTTGATGCCGGAATGCCTGAAAAAGTTGCAGCTAATTATACAGCAGGATTGGGCGGATTACAAGTTCGATGTCATCGCCACGGAGGACGATCAGATCGCTGTACGGTTTGACATCGACACCGTAGACAGTGAGCGGGGCTTGAAGGCGTACATGAATGTTTTGGCAGCGACAAATGCGTCCGTCCAACGGTTTCAGCTCCAAAGGGTTATCGAAGATTGGGGAACAAAGCCGGGGGATGGGTGGCTTTATTACATAATGAAACCACCGTGGTGCCGCACCAAAACCATCGACACGTTCTTTGCCCTGAATCCTGATAGTCGCGTGGTAAGTGGAGGGAGTAAAGTCGCCCAGTGATTGGTGGGGACAAAGTGTACAAAACTTTAAACATTTATAATGTGTAGGTAGTAATGTAATACCGCGAAGCGGGATTTTTAGTTCATGTCATTAGCGCATTGTTTTTAGAGCGAAGTTCGTAAAACACTCTCCCTGCCCAATACACGCGCGCGCGTGCCTTTACCCCAAAATTATTCTCTCGGCATCCGTCTTGACAAGCCTGGTCTGCCGGTCAATTTCGCCATCGTCCATGGTGTCGAACCCACCCGTAAGGACCACGGTGGTCCCCCACAGCTCTGCGCCATGGCTAATGCGGTTCCCTGGAAGCACCCCTTTAATTTTGGGGACCGACCAGGACATTTTCACCGCATCGAGGACGTAAATTTTCAATTTCTTCTTGTCCACGCTGCTATCGCCGGGGCTCCCCGAGGGTGCTGGCTCTTCGGTTTCAGGTTTCCCCGCCTGCCACAGGGGGGGCAGTTGCAGCATTTCTGCGGGCGCGCGGGAGCATGGGGACGGGGGGGGGGGCTGCAGGGCTCCCGCTTGAATCGCTCGTCGTTGTAATTGTCGGCAGCAATGATGCCACCGCGTAGACTTGGTATGTGTTCGCACCACTGCCATCGAGGCTCAGCAATTCTTTTAATTCGTCTTTGTCGGGAAGCACGTCCTTCCTCTCGCCCATTGTTTCCACCACCGGCAGCGTTCTCGCGGCACTCCTACGCTCTCGCGCATTCTCTTCATGGCTGCTTCCTCCCACAATCAGCAAATTTCGGCCAATGTACGTGCTGCTGTGCCCTTTCAGATCTGCCGCCGGGGTCACCCCAGGCACGTTCATTTCCTCTCCTTCTAGCTGGAGAACGTTTGCGTCCACGTCCGCAATGCTGAACCTCCACAAATCGAACAGGCCCAACGAGCCACCAAATCGCATTCCCCCGTACACGACCAAAGCCTTTCCTTTGGCGTGGTTGTTGTGGGAGGAGTCGGTCAGGTAGTTGCCATTTGGCGAGTAAAAGTACGCCACGTGCCCGAATCTGCCGAGACTCGGGAGGCCGCGGGTTACGGGCTTGCTCCACTGCACGGTTAGTTCGTCCGTTTTTGCGGCATCGTACGCGGTTGGTTGCGGCCCGTCCCGAAGTTTTATGTACTGGCCTTGGGTAGTCGGTAAAAATGTGTCGAGGACCCACAGGTCGGACATGTTCGCGGTGCCGTTGGAGGAAGTCCCGCCCCCGTACACGATCAGTCGGTGGGCTTGTGATCCTTGAACATACGTGCAGGAGTGGCTGCGCCGGGCCGGCGGCTTTGCCCCTACCACTTGGGGGCGTATCCACCTCCATTTAAGGCTCGTCGTACTGTGGGTTTTCTTGTGGGTCAAAAGTTTTATGTCGATCATATGGCTGGGGACGGCCGTGGTGACCGTCTGGAGCTGCGCGGAGGCCGGCGTGCCCGGTGCGGGAGGCTCGCTCGATGGGAGGTCCTGTGCCTTTTCCCCGGCGCCTGCTTTGGCGCTTTCAGGCGCAGCTTGCAAAACTTTCTTTACCAAAACCTTTTCCATCAGAATAACGTCTTTTTTGAAGATGGTGTTTTGGCTGGCGTCTGGTTTTCCTGGGAACGGGAGCATGATGTATACGTCGTTGTACTCGCTGTAGGGGAATGAGGCATCGCTCCCCCCGATCCGAAACAAAGGAGCGCACGGTATATCAAAGCTCTTGAACCAGGGCACATTTCTCATACTAAAGTAGCGCAGCGGGTTCGGCGCAACCCCGTACGGTTTTATCCTCCGCCACTTTCCCAGCTGCCCAATGAGGGTCGACTCGGGCTCTAGACCGAACTCATCTATTCCCAGTTCGTGGACTGTAAAAAAGTAGTGCCCACCGACACGGTAGACGCATTCCCTGTCGTTGTCAATTAAAAAGGTAAACGTCGACCGGCTCTCTTTCTTCTCTGAAAGGACCGCTTTGTCGCTCTGCTCCGCTTGCTCAAACGTCACTGTGCCGAGAGAGCAGCAGCGCCTTATCATGTTTCGCCAGCAACGAACGCCCACCGGCATGTTCATGCTGTACGCTGAAAAAATAACGTTCGGGACTGTCCGAAACGCTAGCGGACGAAAAAGCATATGGTCCACCTCGGTAGAACAGAAAAATTGCATGGAGCGCTTGCACGCCTTGAGCAGGTTGTCTATCGCTTCGTACGTATTGAAAGATACGACACGGAGTAAAAGTACATCGGGAAGGGTTACCAGCGACGGCGCAGCGGGCCCTTTAACGTCCATGCCTACCTGCCCCTCAAGTTTGCTCACTGGTCCAGCGAGCGACCGAGGGAGAAACGGCAAACGCACACAGCGGTCGAACGGGGTGCTTCAATCGGGCGAACAATCAGTCACTTGGAAAGAGAGAGAGGGGGGTACGGAAGGTCAATTTGAAAACAGAAGAAAAATGTTTTCCCTCACATTCTGAGTATGTACATATATACATATCGAGTACATAAATGAATGTATTTTGAAATGAACAAGAAAAACTTTGCTAACTTTTGTTCAAATTACTATTCCAATATATAAATAATTAGTATTTATATATTATATTCAAATTTCAGGGAGGATCGGCGGTCGGTGGGTTAAAAAATCCATTAGAGATAAATGTAGGGTAAAAATGATAAATAGAATTTCATTTTCATTCTTTTATTTTTATAGATCTTCTTATTTAGAGAAAAGAGCTGTGCTGGATGCTGGAGAAACAAAATGAAGGATTTAATAGTACGAGGTAGTGTGTCTATTATTTAGACTATTTAATAATAATACAATTTAAAATCAGAGCATATTAATTTAATATTACTTTTTTACTTAATTCTAAAATAGGAATAAAATTGAAGAACTTTCTTCGTAAAAAAGAGTTATTAATACAATGTACAATATATTATCTCTGCCTCTTTTTACACTTTATTACTTACGCTCTCGTACACATCATACGTAGTAATAATATCAAATTAATTACCTTCCAGGTAGTTGAATAGTCAGTCGTCTTCTACGTACCAAGGTAGTAGAACGTCGTAGTCTCTCTTCTACGCTCTTACGTATTTATGTGAAGAATATTTTCTTTTTGTTATTTTATTCACTCTCTTCTCCTCTTCTCCTCTTCTCCTCTTCTCCTCTGCCGTTATATTTATATATTTAATCTTTTATTCTTCTATTTTTTTTTTATTATTATTTATTATAAGAAATAGAATAATAAGAAGAAAAGAAGTCTATTTTTTATTTATTTTATTTTTATTATAGGTAATATAATCAGAGCATCATAATACTACTTTTTTTTACTTCTTCTTCTTTAAAAAAAAAATGGAAAAAACGAACACGCACCATTAAGTACCAGACAACAGGTAGGAGGAGGAGAAAAAAAGATTCATTCTCTTCTTCTGTTGTACAACAGTATTTCAGTAGTAGTTAGTGTATATTTTTTATTATTTTTTTTTAATCATCATATTATTTATTCTTCTTCGATGATGACTATGTGCATGCAATGAAAACCACTTCCGTTTGGTTTTCTTTTTTTTGACACAAAATCAAGTATAGTTTGTAATGTGTAAATCCGGGTATATATACAAATTCAAATATAAATAAAAATAAAACAGGTGCTAGCCAACACAAAAACAACCACGTAGATTTTTTTCTTGCCGTTTTGTTTTCGTTTTGTGTTTGGGTGTCGCTGTTGGATTAGTAGTAGCTGGAAAGGCGTCTGCGGAGTGAAGTGTGCTTCTTCGCAAATTTTAGGGTTTTGTTTCCTGTTCTTGTAGGTAGAAACAATTTAAACTCTAGCAGCAATTTTCCTTCTCGCAAACCTTCACTTCATTTGTTAGAACGATGTTGAAGGCTGAGAGCTTAAACCGAGGGAACCACCTGATGATAATAAACACAGATAGCAGCTCAATTTTGTCCAGTGTATACGACCAGTCTTTTGTCCAGGATAATTATGTTCCGGTTCGCACACCGCACCACATCGAATCCGTGCGCCCCTCCCCCCCTCGCGAAGACGATTTCGACCGGAAGACCCAAAAGCCCGGAAGCTATATTAGCCAGGAGGAAAGGACCTTTTTCGAACGGTGCCAAAACGACAACTTCAAAGAAGATTTAGAGCATTACAAAGTGGAGGTCTCTTCCCTCCAGCACCAGCTGCGAAGAACGTCGGAACAAGTGCTTTCGTACGAACGCATTCACCATGACTTGGAAGAACGGCTGGAGAAGGTGACAAAGGAGAAGATCAACCTAGGGAAAAAGTTCTCAAACACAAACCGAGAGTCCTTGAAGCAGCTGGCCAAAGCCGTCGAGGAAAAGGGCGACTGGGAAAAGCGGTACAACAAGCAAAGCCTGCGCTGCCAAGCATTGTCCGAAACGATTCGCAATTTGGAGAAAGAACTGTACATGATGCACTTGCGAAAATATGAATTTATGAAAACAAGCGAGGAGTCCACCCGGCGTAGCGGTGGTTTACCATTCCCGATAAACGTTAGCAGCCTCTCGTTTGACAAAAAATCCAGTGTAATCAGTGACGACGACCGTCTGAAGCTCGCACAAGAGCAGGAAGCCGCACGGATCGTTGCGAACTGTAGCCCGTCGTCTGAGGACCCCAACCCCGTCCATGCGCTTGCGAGAGAGCTTGCACTTCAACGCGGAAAGGGCCAGTTGATTAAAAATTTAAGCGTCTTCTTCGGCTGTGTGTAAATATTAAAGAGAGATGGGGTTAATCATGTTTTCCCAAGGAAAATGAAGTGTGGTGATAAATAGAGAGAGAACACTGCACTTGTGTATATATGTAGACAAACGCATTGAAATATTTTTAATTTTTATTTATTATTTGTTTCAAAAAAAAGTTAGGAGGATGATGATGATGGTATTCCTCGTACTTGGTACCCAGTACCCAGGTACCAGTATAATACTGTAACAACAACAACAAATGAATAGGTTGATAGAGTTGAAAACATATAAGAATACAATAAATGTATACTTATTTAATTTTATTATATTTAAATGTTCTCTCGCTCCTTCTCGTTCCCTTCTCTCCCCTGCTGTGCTTCCTACTGCTGTGCTGTGGAAAAAAACAAATTGCTAACTTTATGACTACGGTACTTCAACAAACTAGCAGCAGCCATAGCTCGCTTCAATTACAAACGTTCGTTTAGTTGAATGATCCACAAATACATAGTCGTCTATTTTCTTTTCTCACATATTTCCATCCTCATTCGTTCCACCGTTCGTTCATCTTCCCGTCGTCGTGTGTGCGCGCGCAACAATGACGCATTTCAGTGTCACTTCTGTTATTTGCGTGTTTGCCCTCGTCGTTCTTCCACTTGCCAGGGGATTCATACCGCTAAAAGAGGGGAACATTCGCCACGTCAACAAAACGGTCGATAATTTAAATACGGGTGGGTACAAATTGCAGAAAACGCCAAAACAAAGTGCCCATGCGACGTGGTCGACGCAGTGGAAAGACTACCCCGGTGGGGTAGAGCACATTGAGTTTTACTTCGGGCCGATCAAATCAACCTATTCGGAGGTTTTTTGGAAATCACTGCCAGACATTCAGCTCCCTCCGGAGCTGGTCAAACGGTTCGACGACAAAGGCGTTGCAGTCGTCGGCGTAGAAGCGGACCAAGTCCGCCGGCTGCCAAATGAAGACATTTCTGTTCCCATCAATATTGCCTATAACCACCATTACGGCGGACAACTGCTGGGCAAGGGCAGCCGAATGGAGCGGGTCAAGCGGGACTCGCGCCGGCCGGAAACTATGCACCCAGGCGAAGAGCCAGGGTGGGTTAAATTGCCAGTGGAGCACACACCGTCGAAAAGTGGATTGCCCACAAGCCTGGCGTGGGGCTATTCGAACGGTGGTGAATTTCGAAAAACATACAAAGGGCTTTTGCCACCATTTGCGCAAGTTGTCGATAGCCCAACGCATTTGTCGTTCACACCGATGCAAATCGACACGTGGAACCGCGACGAGATGAACTTAACAGGATCGCCCTTTGTCCCGGGGCCGGCACCGAAAAATTCATTGGCGCCCACGTCCGGACCGGACGCTATCTACTCTGGCCTCCTGGAGTGCCCAAGGACCACCCGAATCCGCAAGCACATCACTGGCGGTGGGTGGAACGACTCGGTTGCCCCCGAAATTTACAATTGCACGCCGCCAACAGCGGGCCAGACACGCTGCAAAATTGCATTGGACAATGCCGCAGATTGTTTTGAGCACGCGAAACAGTTGCCAAGTTTACAAGGGCTAAACATTGCCACGGCGGCAGTGTCCGCCTCTTCGGTTCCTCCCGGCTGCACAGTTTCAAGAGTGAACAACACACATGCCTCCGTGACGTTTAATGACAACAACGACAGCAACGTCTGCTGTGGTTCTGGAATAAGCGATATAATCGGAAGTGCAAGTTTCATGAAGAGTGGTGGGGCAGACCTCACCCTATCCGTTTCCAGCGCCAACGCCCAAGAACCGCAAGTGCAAATGACTCTCAGCGGTCCCGCAGGCGTATGGTTTGGCGTCGGGTTCGACGCGACTTCCATGGCAAATGCACCCTATGCGATCATTGTCGATGGAAAAGGCCAAGTAAGCGAACGTGTCATGGGAAATCATTTGCCGGGCGTAGAAATTTCAAACTCGCTCTCAATTATTTCCTCGAAAGTTTCGAACGGCGTCCGGACGGTGCAACTGACACGAGGGCTGAAAGGCATTACGCCACAGCATCACACGTTTCATGCAAAGCAGTTGAAGATCGATTTAATCAGTGCAGTCGGAAGTTCACCGGCGTTGTCGTACCACAAGACAAAGACTGTTGGTGTGATAACGCTATGGCCGACGAACGATGAGAACGTTTGTTTGTGCTCCATCCCCGCAGCACCCTTTGGCCACGGAACCGGCACGTTGGAGTACCTCCCAACAGGCGAAGTCATCGGGTTCCCATTTCGATGTGTGCCAAGCGAAACCATTTTTTCTTCCCGAAATCCAACCTGTGATATTCGCACGTACGAGGGCGGTCTGAGTACCTGCCACCATGGTTGGCATTTGTTAGACGCGGACCAAGAGATCCCGTGGCAGGATCAACCCTTAGAGTACTACATGAAATTTCGGTTGTACTTTCAAGAATTCAAAGCGCACACAGTGGCAAGGGATATCACATGGAGCATTGGTGGCGACACGGGAGAGTATGATGTGCCGCGTTGCAAGCCTGGGACACCTACGAAAGATTGCATTCATGAAATTGAAGGGACCATAGTCCCTGGTGGAACCGACCTTCATTTTGTTGCAGCTCACTACCATTGCCACGCACCGACTTGCCTGAGCTTGGAAATTTGGAACAACAAAACGGGAGAATTGATATGCAAAGAAACCCCGTACCACGGCAAGGGCAACAAAGCGGATAAATTTGACGAGGCTGGGTACATTGCTCAACGCATATGCTTGTGGGGAGATCGCGAAGGTTTTGAGAAACCACCGCTTGTGTCGGGGGTGCCATTGTACGTGAAAGCAACAACAAACAGTACATATGGGCACCATGGAGAAATGGCGCTTCCGCAAATGCTGTTGGCATCGTTGCCAGTGTCGTAATTGAATTCAGCTTTATGTGGAGTAGCTGTGAATATTAAATTAACTAAGGTATCGAACATGCACCAAGTACTCACATAGTATGAAATATATTAGTATTTTTACAATGGTGTCCAGTGTATAGATGGACACACTATTGAATGCAGGAAAAAATAATTTTCAACAACAAAATAACATAGGAACAGCATCTTTCTTTATTATTATATAATAATCCTTAAATTATTGGAAATAGAAGAAATCGAAGTTGTAAATAAATCTTAAATCTAATAAAGAAGTAATTATATAATGACATTAGGAGGGGGCGACGGAGGGAGGGAGAGGGAGCGAGGAGACGAAGAAGAAGAAGAGTATGGTGAATTGAATTTGTTATTTCCCACTTTAAAATACATACATCTGTATCTATTTATACTGTACGTACAAATAAGAAGCATAAAAAGAATTTAAGTCTGACCCAGGGGTCGAAAAGATATAACATATCCTTGCACAATAAAAGAAAGGGGGAAAGAAGAAAGCGAAAGAAGAAAAAAAAGTCTTTGCAATCAAAAGCAACTGGAAGATACGCACAGTGAAGTTAGCTTCATTTAGCAACGCACGCAGCACACGTTTTACCTTGGTATAGTTTGAATAATGGACGACTGGCAGGACCCGTTCGAGGAGGCTCCTGAAGCCTCTGCTGCGGTCGCTACAAATGACCGAGCGTCAAAGTCAAAAAAGCACGATCTCCCATATTCTGGTTTTCAACAGGCTTCTAAGATTCGTAAACAGGAGGGCGGGGCACCGGCGGCGGCGCCTGCCGGTGGAGGATCCGAGGCAGTCATAAATCAGCCGGCCGCGAGTGGACTGGTGGATAAGCAAGCGGCGGAAATAGCTGCGCTCAAAAAAATGTTGAAGGAGCAGGCTGCAGCTGCTGCAGCCGCAGCTGCCGTGAAAAATGCCCCTAAAGAAGAAGTGCAAAGGGAGTTTCAATTATCGAAGACCAAAAAGGTATCGGTACGTGAGTTCAGAGGCAAGACATTAGTGGACATCCGAGAGTATTATCAAAAAGACGGCGGCGAATGGGCTCCTGGAAGGAAAGGGATATCGCTTACTAGAGAACAGTGGGAGAAACTAAAACAGCTCGTGGATTCTATCGACCTCGCTGTTTCGAACTCGTAAGGACACCAACCTTCGGGTTTGTTTGCCCGTTTTGGAGTCTTTTATATGTACGATAATAAATTTTGAAAGTACAATTGTTCCATTAATAATTCCATCGAAGACTAAAAAGAGTATTCTTAAATTGATTGTTCGGTTTGTCTTTGTACTTGGTATTTATAAGTGCAGTAGAAAGTGGTATGGTGAAGGAAATTGAAACAAAACCAATTTGGCTGCTGCTGTTACCAATTGTATTATTTTTTATAATAAAGGCAAAAATGTTTATTAAATCCTGTGTGTGTATAGTCTAGTATTTTTATTTTACTATTATATATTAATACACCACATACACCACCACCACCAAAGAGGGTAGAAAAAATATAATTAAAAATAATAGTTAACGAGTAGAGAGTAACGATTAGATTCATGTCAGGCGTGCGTCCTAGTCAACATGTTCTCATTTCACAGTGAAATGGTTTGCATTTATTCTCAAGAAGAAAATCGCAGCCATGTGAAACGTCCATTCACAAACCGAATGAAAAAAAGGGAAAGGTGTGTTTGCACGGAGAAAGAATGGTTGGGTTATTACTCTGCACGAGCTTTTCTGCAGCTTTATTTGCCATGGCCTCGTCAAGCCGTGTGGATATTTTATTCCCCAGCAGTACGGATTCAGGCGGTCACGTATCAATCGTACTTCCATACTCGATAGACGCAACGGACATTCGTTCGATAAAACAGAGAATATTTTTGCACCCAAACGTTGTGTCGCGGGGGTGTGTAAGAGACATCGTGCACGTCCACGAACCTTCACTGAAACAGGTAACGTTAGGCGATTGCGGTTTTTTTCTCCGTTCAAATTCTCTTGCGCATGAATCATTAGATGTGGCGCTTGCGAGCAACGAGGACGATTTGCAAAAGCTTTCCGCGCAACGTGCCACTGGGATTGCTCAGCGCCTAGCAAATTCCGGAAAATTCAGCGATTCCATTTACCTGTTGACCAAGTTGTTGGAACGTGTCAAGGCACAAAAGGCGTATATTTTAGAGTCTGACCTTCCGGATCCTACCCTTACCGGGGTAGATGGTCAATTGAGGTATATCACAGCACTGCTTCAACGAGTATGGGTGTACCACGCAGAGGGAAAAATTGCACAAGCCAAGGCTTTGCTTATGAAAGCCGTAAACACTTCCGAACCCGTTCGTGACCATTTATCAGACGACGATCTGGACACGTTTCTGAGGCAGCTTGTGGATTTCCGGTGGTACGAAACGGCAAAGCCTTTTGCCGACATTGCGATTGGCCGAGGCAAGGCGGACATCTCCAGGGTAGACCTAATGCGCAATGTAGCTTACATACTCGAAGCCAACGCCCCAAACGACTCGAAGAAGGAGCATGTTGCATTTGCTATCGGGGTCCACCGTAGAATGCTAAAGTTAATGTGCGACAACTCTGTCCCACCGGGGAAATGCGACGATGTAACTTCGTACATGGCGTCGTACGCACGAACGGTACTGTTTGGGAAACCAGAAAAAATCTCCTCGCGGGCAGTGAAAGAAAATTTTGACACAGAATTGATGGAGGGTTTGTTCCCAAACATACAGTTCGAACGATATGATATAGAGAGAAAGACGATTCGGTCGCCGTTGAAATTTTGGGCAATGTTTTGCGACGTTGGGAAGCCCGTAATTCTTAAAAACCTGATCAAGACACAATTACGAAACATGTGGCATTTCAAACGGTTGCCCAAAATGATCGGCACGAGCGTCGTCTCTGTCAGCGCATCGGCCGATATTGTTCCACGCCAATGGGTAGAAGATTGCAGGAACATGAGGGTGGATTGCGACGTGGCGGCGAAGGCGAAGGCACTTTACTTCCAGGAACGGATAACTGTGTCGGACTACATGGAGCGTTTGAAACGTGGGAAGAACACAACGCGGATGGACTATATTTTCGGGGCCGTGAAAAATTCAAGGCTTGTGAAGCAGCTCCGAAAGAAAATAGAAAAGTTCTTTCCCATCGACAGGTTTGCATTTCAAAAGAACGACCAGCAGGACGATGACTCTCCCTTATTTTACTTGGGCAGTGCCGGGACCTATACATACTTTCACGAACATAGTGCGGCAGCAAATGTGCTGTTGCATGGGTTAAAGAAGTGGTTTTTACTTCCCCCGGGCGCGTACCACGGACCCGGAGCAATGGACATGAGGGAGTGGATGAATAGAATTTACCTGGAATTACCTATACCCCCCCTTGAAGTGATCCAAAGGCCGGGGGACACTCTATTCATACCTTCAGGCTGGAAACACGCTGTGGTTAATTTGAAACGTTCTGTGGGAGTGGCGTGGCAAATAGGCGAAGACATGACACTAAGGTTGCCGCAGAACATAAAATCAATACATTCATAGACGTAGATGATATATAACAGGGTATAAAAAAAACAAATTATATATGCTCTTATGTAACAAATCTTGAACGTGTTTAAAAATATTTATATGATTAGTATGTTTTAAGACTCTCATTTTAAATCACAAATCCATCCCTAATCCTATCTTGATTTTTTAATTAACAGGTATAATATTAAATAATTTACAAGTGGCCTATTACTCACTCCTTGTAGAATTTGATCGTGTGTGTTAAAAATATAAATTTAAAAAATGCAAAGAAGAATCCATAATGAAAAAATTAGAAGACGATTTTGAATAAATATCTTTATATTAAGTAATTAAAATTAGACTAATGTAGTGCGAACTGAACTCTACTAAACATTCGAGGTTTTAATTACTTAAATAACAGCCAATTTTTTGTTTTATTTT
>LT642440.1:0-17788 GCA_900128585.1 Stramenopiles sp. TOSAG23-3 | reverse complement strand
AGAAAGAAAGAAAGAAAGAAAGAAAGAAAGAAAGAAAGAAAGAAAGAAAGAAAGAAAGAAAGAAAGAAAGAAAGAAGAGTAAAATATTATTAAATATTATTTTTTATTTTTATTACTGTATAATAAGTAAAATATTATTAATATTAATACACACAATCAATTTTATTTTTTTACGTTGAATGAATAGTCTAGTATTATATTTATTCAACCAACAACTACCTCGTACGGATCGTTTTTGTATTAGATTTTAATTATTAATAATTAGACTAAGCTACGAAGCCAGAAAAAGAACGACAACAGGGAAAATAATGAAAGTTTAATTAACGACAAAAAAGTGATTGATAAAAAGAAAGAATGGAGGAAGGAGGAAGAAGGACACAACACAGCAGTGGTGTGGTGTGAGCTTAAAAAATAAAAATGGGTTTTTTAATATTAGACGACTAATAAATATCAATTATAAAAGTATTTATTATTAAAAATAAATAAAGTATTATTTATAAATACAACAATTTATTGAATGTATAAACGCACGTTAAGAAGAAGAAGAGAGAGAGAGAGAGGATTAGATTAGTTAAGGTAGGATTCAATCTGTTTCATCAATATATATAAACAAGTGCATACTGATGTTCTAATCAAAACGTTGGGGCGAGTTAGGAACCAACCAGCTAGCTTTCGTGACTTTTCAAACAGAGAGACGGACACCGTCCACGGCGCACGACGCACTGCACGATCGCAACAACCGTTGCCCCCTCCCACAGGCCTTACGTTTTCTCCGAGGGAACCAGAATGCCCATACTGCAGTAGTAGTATTTTTAATTCTTGACGACACTGCGTGAATTTTGAATTGTTTTAGAGGCAAACAAACCACGCGCTTGCGATCGAAAGGGCACCATGTCTTCCAGGGAGCGTTCGCGCCGCTTAAAGGAAGAGTTGGACCGGGTCACGCGGCAAGCGCAAAACTTTAGTTTAGAGAGTGCCCACAAAAGGCGGAAAAGAACCTCGAGCTCGAACTTGCCCAATTTCGATACGAGCACTCATCGCCACCAGATTCCCCCACGCCCACGGGGACTTCGCCGCGTCGGAAGTTATGACTCGCTGCAATCTTCGTTGAACAAAAAGTTCACGAAAGATCACGATGGAAGGATAATCAGGAAACGAAGCAATAGCTTCGACCTGTCCCCCACGAACCAGGACACGGTTGGGAAAATGTTTGAATTTAGCAAAGGGCGACTTGCCAGGGCCCCGCGCGTTGCCAAGGACGAAAAAGGCTCCAAGTACATCTACCCTGACTACTCCAGGGATCGCGTGTCGACGTGGGACATTGCGGAGAAAAAACAGGCCGGTAGGCTGAAGAAAAAGAGTGATAGTTGGACGGAGAACAACCACCATGGCGAGGGCCACGGTAGACGAAGTTCCAAAAGCAGACGGGACAAAGCCAAGATGGAGAAGGCGACGAAGAAGCTGTCACATTTAAGACGGAAAAACAGTCAAAACGACATGGAGCGACAGCTGGAAATTGGCCTGGAGCCGCAGTATGTTCTGCCCCTCACGTGGTCCAAAGCGGAGGCGACGATCGAGCGTGGGGATACCATTATTGTGAACCCGGTATACTACAACGCCTCGGCCAGCCCGCCCGGGCCCACTGCGTGGGACTCTTACATTCGCTGCTGTGCCTACCAAGAGGCGACTTTTGAGGCCCCGTCGCCAATATTTAACTGGCTATACCTTGGCGATAGGCACGATGCCAGGGATCGCAGCACGTTCGAAGACTTAGGAATATCATGGGTTATCAACGCCACGACAGATATTAACAACTTTTTTGAAGGGGAATCCATAAACGGGAGGCCCATGAGGTACATGAACGTCAACCTGAACGACGCAGAGGGGGTAGACATCATGAAAAATTTTGCAGACACCAACAGGTTCTTGCTAAAGTGCAAACGATCGGGCGGAAAAGCCCTGGTACACTGCCGTGCCGGGATGTCTAGAAGCACATCGATCATGTTGGCATTTTTGATGTTCAACGAAACCTGGCGTTTGTGTGACGCACTGGATTATTGTAGAAAGAAACGCTTTATCTGCGACCCTAATATAGATTTTCGACTTCAATTGGCCTTGTACGAAATTTTTTTGTTCGGAAAATCATCCGTGAAAGCTCGCTTGGGCCTTAAGGAGTGGGACAGCTATCGGCTGCGAACGTTACTGAACAAACCTGGGGTCGAGGTCTGTTACGGCGCCGGCCCACCTCCGTGCACAATTATGTGATGTGCCGAGGTGGAGTGGTGCCGGGCAAGAAATGAATGCAACGCGCAACACATAAGATTACGATAAAAACAAAAAATTGGCTGTTATTATTTATGTAATTGAAATTTATCGTAGATCACGATTATTGTTTTTTAAGAATTTTCATAAAAAATAAAAAAACCAAAATATATAGTAATAAATAATATTAACTAATGGCACAACGGATCGATCCTCGGCCATCTCTCCTACGAGTACGCCTGGCACATACACAATTCTTACCACTTGCTCTTCGTATTTCCATCAACCCCCCACTGGCTTTTAACAAATTCACTATTTCCACTTGTCCGTCCCTGCTTGACGCATACCACAAGGGCGTGATGCCTTTCTTGTTTCTAACATTCACATCGATCGATGGCTGTTCCAGTAATAATTTCACGACTTCAATGTGTCCACGATATGCTGCATCGTGCAACGGTGTCATGCCATCACCATCTTCATGATTTATATCTACGTTGGATTGCTGTAAAAGCAAATTCACTACTTGTGTATGCCCTTCTTGTGAGGCATAATGCATTGCCGTCCTCCCATATTTATTCTGGTGGTTTATACAATCCACGTTCTTTCTTTCTTGTAATATCAAACTCACTGCACCGATGTCTCCTTTACGCGAAGCAACTACCAACGCTTCACCCGCTTCACTCTGACTCCTTTTTGGGGTACCGACTGGATCTTGCAGCAAAATCTTCAGGGCTCCTATGTTGCCGTCCTCTGCTGCACGGACAAGCGCATCTCCATTGGACGACCCTTTCGTGCCTCGAGACTCGTCCTGGTTCCCCCCATCAGAGTCTTTCACTACATAGCAACTTTCTTTCATTTATTTATTAATCAAGAGGACGTATTTTCTCGCATTCAACGTCCTAAATGGTCTAAACAGTTATAAAAAGAGAAGCAGAGGTAGAATTTGTATAAAAAAAATGTAATACTGTGAGGTGGTCAATTCATCACACTTTTTTATCATCATCGGTGTTTTTTCTCTTCTTCTTCTTCTTCTTTTTCTTTTTTCTTCTTCTTCTTCTTCTTCTTCTTCTTCTTCTTCTTCTTCTTCTTCTTCTTCTTCTTCTTCTTCTTCTTCAATAAGCCATAATTAATAATTAAACATCCAAGAAAAATTACGAAAAAATAGCATAGGAATAGCATGAGTTTATTTTTTTATTATTAAGCAAGATGGATGATGAATGAAATTGGTGGAGAAACGAGTATTAATATATTATATTTTTAGAAAAAGGGGGGGGGTGCTTCGGTGCCTCCTGCTCTAAAAATAATAACTTCTTCGTGCTGAAGTTTTACAGCAAACGACGTTCCCCACTACGGCATCGCTTGTCAGTACTGACTAGAATTTAACGTAAAATCTTAAAACGGAAAACATTCTCCTGCTTGGAGAAGCCAGGGCTGCATATTGTCTAAAAGCGACAGCTCGGAAAAGTATTGTGTTCACAGGGGAAAAGGTGCACGATGTGGGCTGCCTCCGTGGGAACCTTGTCCAAAGGCAGGCTTGTTCCACGTTGTATTGTTTGCGTTTTACTGTACTGTCTTATTAGTCAATGCATGATTGACTCAGTAGTCGGGGCAAAGTTAAGAGCTGCCCACGATCCCCGGATCTCAGACTCGGAAGTTGTGCCACCAATTGCAGTCGAACACTCGAGTATTCTTGGTAGTATTTGGAACAACAAGACGGGTGAGTGCGTTAGCCTTCAATATTGCAGCGACCGCTGCGAGGCTTATGTGCTGAATGTGGTGAGAGGAATTTCTTCAAGGCGACACACAGACGGGAAACTCGATCTGTTTTTGAGTTCAGCCAAAACGAAAAAGAAGATTGCACACGATCATTTCGTGTGCACGCACGGGTGCTGCATGAGGTCCAACGCAAACTATGACCTCTGCGCTGGGCGTTGCGATAAAAGTGTGAAAATAGAAGAGCATACAACCCGTTGGAGGGAGTTTCATTTATGCTCCATGGGGTGCCAAATGAGATGTGGAGGCGAACATATGGATTCAAAAGCACCTTCGGAAGGAAAGTGCGACGAAGAACTCTTAAATGTGCATACTGAATCAACTCCCAAGACGGGGTTCCCAAATGTAAAGAAGGCACTGTCCAAAGTTTCTTACGACAATTCCCCGTCGTAGAAGCGCTGCCAAAACAATTAATTATTTTTTTTAATTTTTAGAAAGAAGGTCGTATTCCAATAATAGGATGTTATTCAAAACACATGTTATTTAGTGCGCACTCACTTAAAAAATGCAATTTCAAAAATAAGGCACGGAACGGAACGTACACCTCTAAAACGATGTCCAGGCTTCTAGATGACGCCATGCCGTTTCGGTTTTGGGAGTACAGCAAATTTTCCACCGGCTACTGATTGTACAGTAGCATTTTTTAAATCCCATTTTCCTTTCGGGATTTCCAATATCATATTTTTCTGCATTTTCTCCCACCCAGCCTCGAATTTACACCGTTTTACCAAGGAGTTGAACCCCAAAACTTTTACTGGTGTCCTCATCATAAGCCTTTTTAAAAATTTACCTGTGAAATAAGTAAAGTCCAGGTGTGAAGCATACAGTCGTAGGGTTATCACTCGCGTTTCCGCGATGATATTAGCCCGCTCCACTTCCTGGCTGGAAAGTATGGCAGTGTGGCCGAAAAAGGAAGGAGGCATAAGCTTGCCAATTTCACACTCTTTATCAGGCTTCTTCTCCTCCTCCTTTTTCTTGTTCGAGAGAAGTGCCAGACCCCCCCAGATATTCCCCCCCGCAGCTTTCATCCTTCTCGTCCGCTCCGCATCTTTCAGTTGCCGAACCCGCTTGGTGACGTTCTGCAGCTGCTGGCCCTTCTTTTCAATTTTCTTTTCGACGTTTGTTTTGACGAGCAAACTTCCGCTTTCTTTCAGGTGGGTGTCTCTCGTTTTATGGTGGTAGTTGTAGTTCTGCTCAAAGTGAGAATACTCCTCTTGCAACTTTCGCTTCTGGTACTCAAATTCTTCGCTTTCATCAGCTTTTTGCACAATTTTTGCAATCCCTTGAACAATGAAAAAGAGACTGCTCGGCTTTCTCCCCTGCTTAACAATCGCAGTCCCCGGATCGTAGCTCTTGAAGATCGAAGCTTTGGCACAATCGTCATAAAACGATTCCGGAATGTCTGCGTGGGCAAATATGCCACTGTCTTTGATGATTTTTTTCTTATATTCTATGGTATTTGAAAAGACTTTGTCGAGCCCAATCGACTCAAAATGTATTCGGTTGACCCACAACAATTCCGCGGCTTCCCTGACGTACACACTGTTGATGCGCGATTTTTGGTCCAGGGTTTCAAGTGCACCGAACGTGTCCCCCGAGAAGAAGTGGTTCACAACATGTTCAAGCCCCTTGCTGCCCATGGGCAACTTCTGCGTGACGCTACCAGACATCACAATGTGAAATCCATCGGACGGGTCTCCAGCCTTGTAAATACAATTTCCAGGCTCGAAAACCTCGTACTGTATTACTTTACAAAATAGCCTTTGGGACGCTGCGCTAAGCTTGGTGTAGAAATGAAATTTATGCAAAAAAATTGCGATAATTTGAAGTTCATCTCTCGTGCGAAATTCTCCTTCCGTTAAGACAGCGCTTTGGAGAGACGACAGCAGTGCCGAGAATGAGTTTTCATCCCGTTTTGTCAGCGTCGAAGTCATCTTCGTCCTGTATAATATTTCGTCTTCGTGATAGTGAGCGAGGTCCTCGTGTTCATTTACATGGTACAAAGAAACATAATCCTTTCGGGCCTCGTTGTAAGCACCACGCCGCCTGTTTACCAACCCTCGCAGCTTCCAAATTGCGTCCCTGACGGCTGGGTCTACGTCTTTTCGCTGCTCTTTCAGTGTCTCGACCATTTCTCCTGCTATTTTCAAGTGCCTTGCAGCTCTCCTGTGCATATGACAGTTCAAGCTCAACAGTGCAAGGTTGTAACGGCACACTAAATTTTCGGGCTCTTTATTCAAGCAGAGTATCATATCTGCTCTCCCCCATCGGTAGCGACCGACGATCCCGTAAGCCACTGCCCTGAAAAACCTGCAGTTGAAATGATCAGGGTCTTTTACCAGTGCCGTGGAAAACAAATGCACCGCGCGTCGATAGTTTCTATCTTTCATACAATCCAAACCATCGTGAAGGTGACTGTCACTATATGAGCGTCGAGCTTGTGACACTGAAATTTCCAAAAATGTTTCTTGTAGCACGTCTCTGGGAGCTTCGGTGGGCTCTCTCTTCTGTAAGGTCACTTTGGCGACTATCGACTTCCTTCGGATTTTTCGTTTCAGGCTATTTGTTATGCCTTTTTTCTTCGTAGCCCCCATTTCTTGGCTGTCTCTTCGACCAAAACGTTTATGCCAGCTACTTAGTCTGAGCATCTTCATCTTTCCTTTAATTTTTTCCTTAATGTCGGGGTTTGCGCTGCCAAATACAGCCTTTACGATGCTATCTGCTCGTTTCTTAGTCACCTTTTTTTTCTTAACGAGAACTTTCGCTGGAAACGCCTTTTTCTTCTTTCTACCCAGTACGCTGTTTTTCTTCGCCTCTGCTTCTTCTGTTTCCTGCTTAAGAATTTGCAACTTAGTCTGCTGACGCCCCCTATCGCCAAAAACGACGTCAAACTCCCTCTGGGCCACGTGTACCCGGTACAGGATCCGGAGAATTCGTTCCCCCAAGTCGTTGTCGACGTTCTTAGCACTTGTGAAGGTTATCGGCGTGTACGCAGCGTTTATAGAGGAAAACTGTTTCTCGTAATTTTTCGCCCCGAGATCCATAAGCGAGTAGGCCGCCTCAAAACTGTCGTACAATCCATACTTTGTCGCTTCATCAATGCTCTCTTTTAAAATCTCGTAGGCTCCTGGCGCATATAGTGCAACAACGGGAAAGTCTGTGCAGGGCTGTAATTTCTTTACCAGGTCTAGCTCCTCCAGGGTTGGGTGCTCAAACATGACAAGCACCAAATGGATAGGTTCCGTAATACGAGCATTTCTTACTACAGCTTCAGCAGCTCTCACAGTTGAAGCACACTCTACTCGACTAAACCGGGCAACCCCATTTATTTTTATTCCTTTCAAGTAGTGCACCAACCTCCCTTGAGAAAGTTCATCGGGCTCGAAGATTAGCACCCGAAAGTTTTTTTTTTCAAAGCTTACCCGGTTTCTTTCCTGGCGCTGTTGCAGTGCCATTGTACTTTCGGAGGAAGCTGCGGAAGGAGCCAACTACCTGGACGAAGGTAAGAAAAATACTATGCTGATGAAAGAGAAGTTAAATTGGAAAATGATTGGCTTTTTCGAATGGAACGGAAGGATCGCCCTCGAAACAGAAGACGGCGGCGTTCTATTATAAAAAATGACGACAACCTCAGCGACTGACTTGTACCACTCAAATATTATAACAATAATAAATATAATAATAATAATAAAAGAAAGAAAAAGAAATAGAACGGACAAAAAAAAAGATGATGAAGAAAGAAAGAAAGAAAGAATAATAAGACGAATAGTCAACGCACTCTCTGAACTCCATAAATGTATACTTCATAATACAGTAATAAATATTACATCCAGGAACACAGCATACAGCAGCAGTTCTTCTCGATAATAAATAATAAAAAGAGAGACGACTGTCGTTCTTCTTTGTCTTTTTTTCCTCTTCCTCCGTTTCCCTAGACGATGTGTACTGCGTACTGCTCTTGACTCTTCTTGAACAAAGAAGAAGAGAAATGGTCTTACTTTTTTTGTAATACCCCGTCGTGGGTAGAAATTATTTGCTCACTTTACTTTGTAACACATAGTAATATTTTTTTCATCCTATAATCGCTCATAATCATACCGAAAAGCTAATAGGTACCTTGGAGCGAGTAAAAAGAAACGCGGCTGGTTGAGCCAGGAAACTATTTTGTGGCGAAATTGTTCTAGATAATTTAAATAATGGGAGGGGGTGCGTCTATATCGGAGCACATTGACTTGGTCGAAGAGCAGGCGAAACCTTTGGACGCTTCTGATATCACCGATTTAGAGGCGGGAAAGAAAGAGCTGATTCGTTTGCGGACAATTTTAAAAAGTCTAGTTCTTGACACGGCAGATAATCCACCGGGTGGCTCTGAAACTTCTGGAGGAGAGCATAGTGAGCTGTCAAAAATGAAACGTGAGCAGGAGATAAAACAAAACACAATAAAAATTTAACGTTTTTTTCTTTAACACTTAGCACCGCAAAGGCGGACAGCGCTTGTTGGTTCGCTATTTAGATACGCCAGGGCGCAGATTTTTTTAAATAGAAGACTGGGTTAATGCATTGACCCCTTTTTCAGCATTCTGAAAGGAAGGTTCTTTTTCAACCTTTTATTTCTTGGAGAATTTTGGGGGGCACCAGACCATATTGACTTGGGATGCAATTTTGGGCGTGCCAACATACCTGAACACTCCAATTTTCCCCCTGCAGATTCATCGATGAAATCGTCGTCCGAACATTCACCGTTGTCACTGGTTTCACTGTTCAAGTCTATCTCGTTCGTTTTCACCGAACGGGCGGCACGCCTGGCCTTCCTGAGTTGATCTTTAAGGTTCCCTTTAGCGACCGTTTGAAACATTTCCCGTCTCTGCCGGTTTACTTTCTCGTCCTTCCGCCTTGCTGCGAATATTCGAAGTCCTTCTTTGGAGGCAGAAGTGGCCTGTACGTCAATTTTCTTATCCAGGTATTTCAGAGCGTTGTGGTAGTACTCGTTTTCCCGGACGCGGTCATTAATTTCGACGGTTGACAGTGGTGAAGGAATCGACAAGAAAATGTTGTCACAGAACGTTGCCCAATTTTCGCTGTCTACTTTTTCCTTCGTGACTGCTGATGGTTTTGGAACTGCAATCCGCCGCAAGTGATTCTTTCCATTTTCACGCTCATGGTACTCCTTTATACGGAAGAATTTCAAAAAATTGTTGTAGCCCACTAGGTCTTTCAGCTTTTGGCAAGCGACTACGTCGGCAGTAATCATTTGAAAAGCCACTATGCTTAGTTTAATCAGTTCAGTCGGGATTGTTTTGGACGTCAGCAAGACCCCAGTGCAGTAAGATATAGAGTGCAGCAGTTCTGCGCCCCCAATGATGTCCCCTCGGCACGCATTCAGAATCTCCATGATCGTGCTTTCCCCTTCAATTTTGACGCGCTTCAACCGTCGAACGGTGCCGGATTTTACAACCCAAAAAGACACTAGGTCTCCGGGCTTTTCTACAACAGAGTTTCTTGGGTATGTACAAAGCTGGGCCCCATTGACCAACGCCGCAATTCTATCACGACTCCAGTGCGACAAAAAATCTGCCCTGTGAAGAAACCGGCTCATTTCCTCCTTCTCTAGTCGCTCTATTTCTTTCTTCACCCTTTCGTAATCTTTCGATGCAATCCGAATAAGAACGCACGGGCAGTTCTTGGTTCCTTCACCCGAGACAACAGACGCCCGACGCGTTAAAAAGTTCGTCCCCACCAACGCAGTCTCCCCGAACGAGTCACCGACTTTGAACGTCCCCACCACAATGCCGTTGATCTCTAGCTCCCGGTGCCGCATCCTTTTCCCGTTTTCTAGCAGCAGCCGTTGGCCCCGGACCACTTTTCGTTTTTGTTTCGAAGAGTTGAGAGCACGTTCTGAACTAAACTGCTTTTTCTTTTTTGCTTTCACGGTGGTAAGGATATCCGTGGCCGAGCCGGCCGCCCCTTGGTTGTCGTTTATCACACAATCCAACTTCCCTTGCAGAACAATAAAGAACGAATCGGCTGGGTCCCCGTATCTTGCGAGGATTTCGTTGTCGTGCTCCATCACAACAAAGGTGCTGATAGCAAACAAGAGTTTTCGAAACGGTTTCTTGAATTTTGTGTAAAAACTTGTTCGAGTGCCGGTCAATTCCTCAAACAGCTTGATATCCTTTGGGCTCATGTCGTACTGTCCCATCGAAACATGAAAGGGGTCTTTCCGCATGTCCACCATGACATCTTCATCCAGCACGGACTCGTACCTTTGGTTTTCTCGATTGTAGTAAAATGCACGGTTCACAAAGTCAGGCGGGAGGCAGTACAAACTGTCACAATTGAAATCCTCCGACATCGTTTAAGGGCTAACTGATAAGGCCGAGAAATTAATTAACAAGGTCCTTCATGAAGTTGACCGGTTAAAAAAAAAACCTCCAACGACATCTTTTCACCTGCATTGTTTCATGACAAATTGTATTCTATAATATAAAAGTCGAGTCGTCGCATTACGTTTTCGTTTTGTAATTCGTAATGTGTAATACAAACGAAGTGAGTGGTCTACTTATTAGTCTATAGGATATATAATATTAAAAAAATATATATAACTGCCACACAATCATCTTATCAATAATATTATTTATAATAAAAAAATAACTGATGATGATATTCTATTACTTTATGATAAAAGAGAATAGTAAGCTTACGATAGTATACACCTTATCATAATAGAAATAATAAATAAATAAATACTCGTGATTTGACTCGTTGAATAAAGTAGGGATGTATAAATTATTTATCCTACCGTGTATATGGTTTGTTTGTTTCTTTAAAAACATTTATGGAAACCCTTTTCCATATCCTTTGCTTCCTGAATTCCAACCATCCTCCAAGTCCTGTTTGGACCTGGAGTCTCTCGACGCTGTGCGCGCTGGCCTGGTGTTTCCACTCTTTTGTTTCCCGTCGGCCGACACCTTTACATCGGCCATGGTGTAGCCGGCCACGTATTCATCGACCCCATCTTTCTGGCTCAGAAGGGGAATGCGCCCGCGGTCCCCCCCCATAACGATTCTATTGCACCAATTGGGTCGGTCCCGCCGTCCAACCTTTTGAGTAATTGTTATCCCTTTCTCTTTGGCCATGTTCCTTGCCCGCACACCGGTTGACACCATGAACTGGGGAGCATCCATTGAATTCGCGTGCCCCGCGGCGTTCGGATAATCTATTTTTCTAGTTGGGCGAGCTGGAAAGTCAGACGTCGTCTCCGTCTGTTCACTGGGGTGCGGCCCTGTCGCCTGCTGAACCTTTCGGTTGTGCCACGGTATGCGGTTTTCTTGGGGCATCACCAGGTTCGCCTCGTCGATCCGCCGGTTCGCGTCCGTGAGGAACTTTGGTGCATCGGCAGACACGGTCGCATCGCTAATTTGGTTCCCTCTATCGTCAAAAAATGTCGACCGGACGCCCTCTGGCTTCTTGCTTCGGTGCAGCACCGTGTCTGGGTCAATGCGCCGCGTAGCTTCTACCATCCAGTTTGGCCCATCCGCAGACACGGCGTTGTCCGACACCGTGCCAAACTCCATCTCTATGCGACTTTGAAACCCTTCTTTCGATGGCCCGAAGCCTAGATTGTGCACCCCCCCGGCAGGGTTTGCCCTTCGGGCTTGATCGATCATCCAGTCCGGGCCGTCGTTGCTCACCGCCGTGTCGTTGATGTCCTTCCGCCCGCCGAGGCCACGGGCGACGATGCCGTGCGCGGCCTCGTTGTTCACCGGCGCCCCTCGGTCCAGCACTTCCTGCACCAGGCGCGAGCTCATGCACGCGTCCCGCCGCGCGTTGATGGCGTTTTTCTCAAACTTCCAACTGTTCAGCCTCAGCCCAGCAATTTCCGCTTCAGCGGACACGTGGTTGTTTAGAATGTTACCAGTGGCGTCCCGGTGATGGCTGTACGGGGCCTTTTTGCTCAGATTTCCCGGCACGATGCGGCCGTCCAATCGGCGGCTGCCTTCGCGGTGGTACATGGGGGACGCTTTGGCGGCCGCCATGATGTTTCCGTCGTACTTGTGGTTGATGGGATCGTACCGAGGGTTGTGCAGGACCGTCTTGGGCTCCTTTGGGAGCTGCTCCGTGCCGTACACCCCCACACGGGTCGACAGCGACGGCGTTTTGTAAGGTTTGTCCCCGGGTTTGGGGTACGCAAGAAGAACGGGGTTTTCGTTCTCCCGGTGGGGCACACGCGTCTGCTTAAGTTTTGGACTTTTCCCGAACTTTCCGACGTGCAGAATTTTCGCCCGCCCCGCGGGCAGCAGCCTACTTTCCGCAGTGGAGGTTGGGGCGGCCGCGAGGACGGCGTCTCCGCCGGGCACATTTTGCATCCCTTGCTTCTTCTGGCGCTCCCACTCCGCCCACCGCTTGGCCCCCTTCGGTTCGTGTATCCCACTCTTGGCCTGCGGCCTCTGCGGGGCCATCCGCATATGCGGCGAATGGTCTTTGTACGGGGTCAGCCCAGTCGATTGCTGAATTTGTGTATTCGTCATCCATGGAAACGACATGATGATGGTCCGTTACGCCGTACGTATTGGTGGTGGTGGTGGTGGCTGTAGTGGTAGAGAACAAACGTTCCTTCCTTCCTTTCTTTCGTTTTCCCTTTCCTGTCTTCTTCTTAATTAAGTAGTACAAAACCCAATTGGGAATCAAATAAATCGTTTCATCTTTCTTGTTCTTCTATTCTGTCTTGTTCCAATTGATTCCAACTCAATCACTCTAATTATATCTATATTTATATTATAAATCGTTAATATAAAGGTCGGTTATTAATTATTCCTCCTCTCCTCTCTCTGTATCTCACTGTAGTCTAAATCATCGGAGAGGCGGAGAGGCTGGATTTAAAAATTAAATTAAATTAAATCTATAAAGTCTATATTTATAATAAGAAAAAGAAGAAGTTTAAATGGCGACATTCATTCATCTAAATGCTATTATAATGCTATATAAAATACATACATTACTTCATCTACTATTTTAATTATTACATTTTAAAGTGTACGTATTTACGTAGTCAGTTCTATGTATTTATCTTTATCTATATTGGTGGATTATTTCATTCTATTTTTAGTCTAATTCGTTACAGCTAGTCCTCGTATCCTCGTATCTTTTATTATTATTATTATTATTTTATTACTGTATTATTTTATTATTTAATATAGTAGATCGACCTTCTTCCTATAATTATAATTATAATTAAATGTGAATGAATCTATTTATATTTCTTTTAAAATGAGGTTTGTTTATATAAAAAAGATGAAACAAATTAATAATAAAAAAAAGGGGAGGGAGGCTGAATATGAAGGCTGAATGAAGGCTGAATATGAAGGCTGAATATGAAGGCTGAATATGAAGGCTGAAGGCTGTACTTACTTAGTCCACTTAGTACATCATTTAAATTAATAAAACCTCGTATAATAATAACATAGAAATAACATCTATCTGTACATAATTATTTTATTATGTATAAAAATTATGAACATGAAGATACTACTAATAATAAAGAAATCATGAGATTTAAAAATGAAAGAGTTAAATGAAAGCAAGTGTCTTTACAAAACGAAGAGAACGCCAAATCGAGGCAAACTGCAATTTGAACGCAACAATTGCTTGCTGTTGTTCTTGTCTCTTTGTTTCTTCCAAATTCATCTTGCCATCATGGATCGAACGTTACTTTCGGTGGTTGTCGTCTTTTTGGGTTTGTGTGGCACGGGAAACTTTGCTCACGGGGTCCAACAGAAGGGTAGTACCCCCTCTGGGCTCTCCCGGCGCCAGAGCTTGCTCCGGGGAATGGGAAAAGGCTTTTTGAGCATTGCCTTGCCAAATGCTACGAATGCGTCCCTTACGGACATCCTGGAAACGCGATTGAGGGACGAACGCCAGGGGAATTTAAAGTTAAACGGCACCGTGGACCGGCTGACCAAAGAAGTGAAGGAAATGATGGACAAGTTGAATGGCAAGAAGAGCCCCAGCAACGACGGCGCCAAGCAGGAGCCTGAGGAGAGCAAGCACGATTGGGAGTCCCTTCACCGTGCGCTAAAGAAAAGAATCCCGAACGACGGCGAGAACGCGTCCTCTGTCCACGCCAGCGAGCTTCGTCCACCCACGGTCGACGCAACAAGCGCGACGGGCGTTTTCAGCAACAGCAGCATCATGAGCTTGCCCACAACCGATCCAAGCATTGCGTCGGAAGACGTGAAGGTAGCACACGAAGTAGAACAAAAGGACCAGGAAGCATCGAAAGAAGTAGAGAAGAAAACCGAAGAAATGGTCGAACAAAAACCAGACTCAGAAGCGACCAAGGAAGCCCTCGCCTTGGACAAGGAGGCCGTCAAAGGAATTAATTATAAAGACGAGTTTGCGAAATTCTTCGCGAAAATGTTCTCGAAATCGAATTCGTGAGAGATAAATACATGTGTGAAATATTAAGCTCAAATCTTTTTTAAAAATGTTTAAAGCTCCACTCTCTAAAATTGGACGGACGAAGAGAAAATTTGTCGCTTCGTGGGGTTTTGGTGAAAGAACCCCCCCCCCTCTCTCTATTTCTTGTACAGTTCCCTCACATCACAGGGCGGCATGTTGAACGAATTCAACGGCAGGTCACCGATTTGCGACTTGTAGACTTCAAAGTGCCTGGGGGATGCGGCCACGATCGCCCCGTCGATCAAACCGATGGAGCGGCACCGCAGGCCCGACCATCGAAACTGACCACCCGCCCCGGCAGCCTCATGCATGGCGTAGGGGGGCGGGGCCACTTTCTTCTTGATGAAGTTGTTCGTCACCCACGTTTGCCACATCAGCGTTTGGAACTGTTTCGGGGTGAACACCCGGGCGTTGTCGCTGCCCGTTTTTAAGCGTTTCAGGCGCGGCTTACCATGCAGCCGCTCCATCCGCTTTCGGCGCTGAAGGAGCGGACCGCTTGCCACCGCCATGGCAGTGCGATGAGCCTGGATGCGCTCGATGAGGGTCTTGATGCGCTGCGACGTCTCACTCCGGAGGGCTTTCGCAACTTTACTATTCTTTTGGCCCATTCTGCGGCCATTCCACGGCGCCATTCGCATCCACGGGTAGGCCCCCGTCGGCAACGTGCCGTGCGGCACGATCGGCACAGGCTCCCCGGAGCCGCGCTTGCGCTTCTTGCTCGACGGCGCCGCGCCGTTCTCCATGGCCCCTCGCTCCATCATGGCAGACGGTAGAAACCGGCCCGAAAAAACGGAGGAGCCGTCCGCGGCCGGAAAGGAAGGGGGCAGCTCGCGCCCGTCGCCCAGGCCATTGTCCAGCCGGTCCGGGTTCAAAAAGTCTCCCCGGGACCCGCTCGCGGCGCTAAACTCTTGATACAGTTCCTCGTCGATGCCCCCGTGCAGCGCCATCGCCCGCGCGTACTCGTTCCCGTCGCTGTCGACGTCCGAATCGTCGTCCTCTTCCATGTCCTCGTCGTCCTCCTCGTCGTCCTCGCTGCTCCCGTCCGAGTCGCCGCTCGAGTCCTCTTCGCTCGATTCTTCGGCGTCGTCCGACGATTCAGACTCGTACTCGAGCCACTGGCCCGCGCTCCTGCAGAGCTTTGCAATCCTGGCCGCGGCCCGGGCCTTCTTCTTCCCCTTCGCCTCTTTTCGAACGTACGGGGGGCACTTGTACAGCAATTCATACTTCGGCCCCGCGGCTCGCTTCCCGTTCCCTTTCGCGCCGTCCTCGTCCTCTTCGTCGCCAGGGCTCTCCCTAGACGTGCCGTGGTCCGCGCCGTCGAGCTCCTCCTCGTCCTCGTCGCTGTCACCGTAGTAGGGTCTATAGTCTGGGTGGGCCTGCAAAAAACGAACAAGGTCGCGGACTTTCGGGCACTTCTCTTTGGCCAGCGCCTGCTTGGCTTTGGAGTCCCAGATGAAGGTAACCTCGTTCGCCAAGGACTTGACCATTCCACCAGTCTTGAACGATGGGAACCCGTTCTCGGTGCAGTTTCCGCACTCGAACTCGTCGTCATCCTTCAGCGTGCCTTGGTCGATGCCCAGCCCCACGCATGCACCGTGGAACCAGCCCTCGCACTTCTCACAAGACACCATCATCCCCACCCCGGGCCCGCGGCATATGCAGTACCGCTCCACTTCCGCGGCCTCCGCTTGCTTCGACTTCCGCCCGCTCCCGGACTTCCTCCCGTTCTGGCCACCGGCGCCGCCTTTCCGCCCCGTGTGCTCGCCGCCCCCGTTGTCCCCAGCGCCGTGGCCCGCGCCCCCGTGCGTGTCCGAACGGCCGCGCCCTGGCGTAGAGGAGCGTTGGATCTCTGTGGCCCGCTTTTGCTCCTCTTGCTGAAACTTAATCATCAGCTCGTCCCGGCCCTTCTTCCACTTCTGGCACGCCCGCATCATTTTCCACACGCAGTAGTAGTAGCGCACGCACTCGCGGTACGACTTTGTCCCTATCCGTTTGCTGATCAAATGAAAGTCCTTGTCCAGCTCGTTCATTGCACGCTCGAACTCCGCCTTTTCCTTCGGCTTCCATGATTTGTTCAGATCCCTCGCCAGTTCCTTGCTGAGCGGGTCCGGGTGCAGCGATCCGTAGTGGGTGTCCACGGGGGCGGCGTTCTCCTCGTCGTCGTCCGTTCGGATGGGGTGCGGGTGCCACGTCCCCAGCCCCCCGGACTTCGCGGCGGCGGCCTCGCCCCGCTTCGGGACCTTCGCCATGTCTACTTGAAAATCGTCCCCTTCCCGCGGCCAACTGGTGTCTAGTTCCGGCGCTCCGTGCGTCTGGTGCTCTCCGTTCAGCCCCCCGTACGCGAAGTGGACAAGGGAGGTCTGCCGCCCCTCTTTGTCAAAGTTCACCTGTGCGTAGTTGGACCCGAACTCCGAGCGCGCCGCGGCGTCGTACGCCTTCGCCGCGTCCAGGGCGTTCTTGTACAGGCCCAGGTGCTTCGTCTTCCCGGCCCTCACGTACAGCGTGGCCCGCCAGCGGGCGACCTTGTACATGAAGGCGACGCCGTAGTACTTTTTCCCCGACGGGGTCGCCTGCTCGTACGGGACTGCGGCAGTGGCACCGATGGAGCTCGGCAGGGCCGCGGCAGCGGTGCCCTTCGGCTTTGGGCCTCGCTTGGCCCCCTTCTTGGCCTTGTCCCCAGCCGGCGCGGCGGGGGGGGCAGGGGCAGGGGCAGGGGCGGCGGGGCCTTCCCCCTCGACGCTCGCCGCCGCACCGTTCGCGCCGCCCGCAGACGACGACGGGGCCTTCGCCAAGCCCGGGGGGGCGCCGTTCACTGTCGCTTCGGCCATCGGGGTCTTGGTCCGTCCGTCGGTCGGTCACCTTCCGCCCGTACTACTCCTGTCCAACAATAAAAAGAAACAATACACTGTACGAAAAATGATGAATCCAATGATAGCTTCTCGCTTCTCTAATTGTTCTAGGTACATACACATAAAATTCCTATACCCTAAATTACTAATTGGTTCATTCAATTACAATTTGAAGTACATCACTAGAAATAAATAAAAATATCAAATTATTATAAAAAATTCTTCTTTCTTATTATGAATATTATTATTTATTAAAAAAAAAAAAATATTATTTAATAATATTTTAAAATTGTGTTAGGAGGATCTTCTTCTTCTTCTTTCATCTTCTTGTTCTTGTTCTTGTTCTTGTTCTTGTTCTTGTTCTTTCTTCTTTCTTCTTTCTTTCTTTCTTTCTTTCTTTCTTTCTTTCTTTCTTTCTTTCTTTCTTTCTTTCTTTCTTTCTTTCT